>CM059445.1:2671870-2716870 GCA_030390025.1 Squalus acanthias | reverse complement strand
CAGACAGACAGAGACGAGAGACAGACAGACAGACGAGAGACAGACAGACAGACGAGAGACAGACAGACAGACGAGAGACAGACAGACAGACGAGAGACAGACAGACAGACGAGAGACAGACAGACAGACGAGAGACAGACAGACAGACGAGAGACAGACAGACAGACGAGAGACAGACAGACAGACGAGAGACAGACAGACAGACGAGAGACAGACAGACAGACGAGAGACAGACAGACAGACGAGAGACAGACAGACAGACGGAGACAGACAGACAGACGGAGACAGACAGACAGACGGAGACAGACAGACAGACGGAGACAGACAGACAGACGGAGACAGACAGACAGACGGAGACAGACAGACAGACGGAGACAGACAGACAGACAGACGAGAGACAGACAGACAGACAGACGAGAGACAGACAGACAGACGAGAGACAGACAGACGAGAGACAGACAGACAGACGAGAGACAGACAGACAGACGAGAGACAGACAGACAGACGAGAGACAGACAGACAGACAGACAGACGAGAGACAGACAGACAGACGAGAGACAGACAGACAGACGAGAGACAGACAGACAGACGAGAGACAGACAGACAGACGAGAGACAGACAGACAGACGAGAGACAGACAGACAGACGAGAGACAGACAGACAGACGAGAGACAGACAGACAGACGAGAGACAGACAGACAGACGAGAGACAGACAGACAGACGAGAGACAGACAGACAGACGAGAGACAGACAGACAGACGAGAGACAGACAGACAGACGAGAGACAGACAGACAGACGAGAGACAGACAGACAGACGAGAGACAGACAGACAGACGAGAGACAGACAGACAGACGAGAGACAGACAGACAGACGAGAGACAGACAGACAGACGAGAGACAGACAGACAGACGAGAGACAGACAGACAGACGAGAGACAGACAGACAGACGAGAGACAGACAGACAGACGAGAGACAGACAGACAGACGAGAGACAGACAGACGAGAGACAGACAGACAGACGAGAGACAGACAGACAGACGAGAGACAGACAGACAGACGAGAGACAGACAGACAGACGAGAGACAGACAGACAGACGAGAGACAGACAGACAGACGAGAGACAGACAGACAGACGAGAGACAGACAGACAGACGAGAGACAGACAGACAGACGAGAGACAGACAGACAGACGAGAGACAGACAGACAGACGAGAGACAGACAGACAGACGAGAGACAGACAGACAGACGAGAGACAGACAGACAGACGAGAGACAGACAGACAGACGAGAGACAGACAGACAGACGAGAGACAGACAGACAGACGAGAGACAGACAGACAGACGAGAGACAGACAGACAGACGAGAGACAGACAGACAGACGAGAGACAGACAGACAGACGAGAGACAGACAGACAGACGAGAGACAGACAGACAGACGAGAGACAGACAGACAGACGAGAGACAGACAGACAGACGAGAGACAGACAGACAGACGAGAGACAGACAGACAGACGAGAGACAGACAGACAGACGAGAGACAGACAGACAGACGAGAGACAGACAGACAGACGAGAGACAGACAGACAGACGAGAGACAGACAGACAGACGAGAGACAGACAGACAGACGAGAGACAGACAGACAGACGAGAGACAGACAGACAGACGAGAGACAGACAGACAGACGAGAGACAGACAGACAGACGAGAGACAGACAGACAGACGAGAGACAGACAGACAGACGAGAGACAGACACACAGACGAGAGACAGACACACAGACGAGAGACAGACACACAGACGAGAGACAGACACACAGACGAGAGACAGACACACAGACGAGAGACAGACACACAGACGAGAGACAGACACACAGACGAGAGACAGACACACAGACGAGAGACAGACACACAGACGAGAGACAGACACACAGACGAGAGACAGACACACAGACGAGAGACAGACACACAGACGAGAGACAGACACACAGACGAGAGACAGACACACAGACGAGAGACAGACACACAGACGAGAGACAGACACACAGACGAGAGACAGACACACAGACGAGAGACAGACACACAGACGAGAGACAGACACACAGACGAGAGACAGACACACAGACGAGACACACACAGACGAGACACACACAGACGAGACACACACAGACGAGACACACACAGACGAGACACACACACACAGAGACAGAGAGAGAAACAGATTCAGAGAGAGCGAGACACACAGAGTCACACACAGAGAGATTCAGAGCGAGAGATAGAGAGAGACAGAGACAGGAGAGACACAGAGAGAGAGAGAGAGAGACACAGAGAGAGACAGCCAGAGAGGAGAGAGAGAGAGCACCAGAGAGGGGAGAGAGAAAACAGATAGACAAACAGACAGAGACACTGACACACATGGAGACAGAGACAGAAAGAGAAAGACAGACATTGGGGCCAGGGAGGGAACCACAGATCAGCTCTCTAATGTGACCACAAACAGTTGATGAGGTAAAAGTGGCGAACCTTCCCCTGACCACAGGAAGCACAGAGAGTTTCACAAACAGCATCAGTCTGACCTCAGCCTCACAGGCCCAGAACCTGATGCCCAATAACCGGCCTCTACCGAGTGCTTCCAGTTCCCACACCTGTCCCTACAGATAAGGGAAGCCCTTGGGCAGTAAGTGCAGGCTCTCGATGAGAAACTAAAGCAGTGACACCAGCTCACACAGGTAACATACTGCTGTGAAACTCGTGAGATCTACTAGTTTATTATACAACGGAGGCAAGTGGTTTTCTGGCAGTAATCTCCGAGGGATCAGACAATGGTTACAAAATCTGAGCTTCCGATGTCATCTAAACCACTTGATCAGATCACTGCCTTATAATCGCTCCTGGGTCTCTAACCTATTGCAGGTTTCTGGCTAACCCACTCTGGTCCTGGGTCGGTTCTGGGCACTGTTGACGCCAGGTTATTAGGGGGCAAGCTTTCTTCCATTTGCTTATTTGAACAAAAATGCCTCATACTCACTCTAGTCCTTTGCCAAAAACCAGAGAAAGTGAGAAGGTGAGTTACTGGGTTTAGATTATACAACAGAATTATGATTGCGACTGGGATGTGGCTGCCACAACTGGTCATATTTAAGTTATGCTTCAAGATGTTTAAATAAGTTCAGAGTCTACAAATGACAGCCCATGCAGGAAGTAATGGGTCAGGTACAGATCCGCAAATGT
Source organism: Squalus acanthias (assembly GCA_030390025.1). Taxonomy (NCBI): domain Eukaryota; kingdom Metazoa; phylum Chordata; class Chondrichthyes; order Squaliformes; family Squalidae; genus Squalus; species Squalus acanthias. The sequence goes on along the minus strand of CM059445.1, from coordinate 2,713,640 downwards.
CTTACTTTACCTTTGATCTAGAGATGAAGAGGAAACAGCCAGCTAGAAGCAGCCCTTGCAGTGTGGCCTGAAAGTCACTGAATTTAACTCCCTCCAGGTACAGCACACTCTGGCTGTAGGCGAGGATCAGCGCGTTCAGGGCCAGGATCTTAAACATCTGCAGCGTGGTTACCAGCGTGCATCGACCCTGTTTTATCACGTAGCATACTGCGGGGAGAGAGAGAGAGAGAGAGAGAGAGAGAGGGGGACAGAACGTCCGTAAATCTGAAATATATCTTAGTGCAGCTTGTGCCCGCAATTCCCACACAAGGTCACGTGCAGTGTCAGGGAGGTGCCGAGTTATATACACAGGGATATGGGGGAAATCGGCAGATCTCAAGCACTAGCTGGCTGTGGAGGAGGCCTGGGAACAAGTCTCAGCAGCTTCATTGGCCGGCTTCAAGGCACTGGGTTTTTGTTTAGACGATTCCTCCCCCCACCCCACCCCTTACCCCCGAGGCAATGACTCACACTGTGGGTACAGCTGCTGGGCTGCGCGTCAAACGTCCTTCAGCCGTGAATCTAGACGCTGGGTCTTGGCAGCCGACTGCACCGTGATGGGCGTCGTAGCTGGCCATCCAATCCTGTAACTAACCAACATCCACAACGACCCAACAGGGATCATTGGCGAGTGATCAAGGGTGGGCTCGAACCCGAAATCATCGTGGCTCATTACCATTTATTCAGACACTAAGGAACATAGTCATTTTACCTAGCCTTTCAAATATTAATTTGGCTACTAGGAGCCGAACTAGACTATACCTTGGAGATTCATAGAATTGTAGAGCACAGAAGGAGGCCATTCGAAAGAACCATCCATTTAGTCCAACTCTTAGTCCTGCTCTTTCCTCTTGGCCCTGCAAATTTCTCCAATTCCCTTCTCAAAGTTACTGTTGAGGCTGCTTCCACTACCCTGTCAGGCAGCGCATTCCAGATCACAACAATTTGCTGCGTACAAAAATCTGTGTTCTCTGGTTACCACCCCTCCTGCCAGTGGAAACAGTTTCTCCCTATCGACTCTATCAAAACCCCTCATAATTTTGACCACCTCTTAAATCTCCCCTTCACCTTCTGTGCTCTATGGAGGACAACCCCAGCTTCTCCAGTCTCTCTACGTAACTGAAGTTCCTTATCCCTGGTACCATTCTGGTAAATTTCCTCTGCACCCTCTCCAAGGTCTTGACATCCTTCCTAAAGTGCGGTGCCCAGAATTGGACACAATACTCCAGCTGAGGCCTAACCAGTGTTTATAAAGGTTCAGCGTAACTTCCTTGCTTTTGTACTCTATGCCTCTATTAATAAAGCCAAGGATCCCACATGCTTTTTTTTTTTAAACAGCCTTCTCAACTTGTCCTGCCACCTTCAAAGATTTGTGTACATACACCCCCAGGTCTCTCTGTTCCTGCACCCCCTTTAAAATTGTACCATTCAGTTTATATTGCCACTCCTCATTCTTCCAAAATGCATCACTTCACACTTCTCTGCATTAAATTTTATCTGCCATGTGACTGCCCATTTCACCAGTCTGTCTGTTTGGTGGAAGAAGTTTCAACAGTGTGGTGTTTTATTTTATCCCTTGTGATCATGCATCACTTGCAACCAAGATGGAAATTCCCCTGCTCCAAACCCTTTAGTAATGCCACACTGAGCCAGCTTCTTGGATCTAGCAGTGATCTGGACAGAAGCCTCTCTCCATCCCTTGCTCTTCAGAGCCGTACTGTCGAGATCCACAGCAAGTGGCCCCCACCATTGCGAATCCAGGCACTGGTGTTTTAGGTTGGATCGAGAATTAATTGCATTCACATCGGCAGAGAGTAGTTACTAAGGGCAGCAGCTGTGTGTGGGTGGGGTCCAATTGCTCGTGGAGTCCCGCAGGGATTTGTGTTAGGGCGTTACTCCTTGCCATCTTTAAATAATTTATATGGCTGAAAGCGTCGGGGAACGGTCCATAAGTTTGCTGATAACACCAAGTGTGCAGGAGTTAGGACCTTAGATGAAACTAATAGTCTGTCGGCGGATCTAAACGCCCTATGAGAATGGTAGATGTCTTTCAATGTAGACCAGTGCAGTGTGATGCATTTGGGTCTGGGTGACTCCAGCCATATACAACACCCCATGCAGGTTGCCTGCTCAATGCTTCTGAGCAAGAGAAGGACCTGGGGGGTCGTAGTTGATGAAACATGGAAGGTCCATGATCAGCACGGTGAGGCTGTTGTGAAAGTGAAAAGGGTGCATAGTCAGAACAATGATACATAAAGCAGGTTACCATGGTTTGGCTGCATCTAGGGTACTGGGCCCAGGTCTTGGGTTCCCAGAGGGAACCTGCTCATTCCACAAAGAATGACACATAGCACAGGGAGACTGAGCAAGAGGGTGGAACATTTAATTGGGGCAAAGAAAATCTGCACCAACTACGAAACACAGAGTATGCTGCATGTGGGAGGAGGGGGTTATAAACAAATACTCACTGCACATGATGGACGATAGCTTGGAAGTAAATGGTGCTGCAATGCTGGCATCGCCCAGTTTTATTACAGGCATCTGGTCCTCCTCGAGGTCCCTCAGCACTTGGTTAAGACGCTCCTGTAGGGAAAGAACACACGGTGGGCGGAGAGATGATTCACAGTGAACACTGATGGCTGCCAATATCATTGACCCTTAGAATACTGCCAGTGGGTTACCCCCCCAGAGCAGGACCCACATCCAACAAAAGGCACAGCCTCCAACTACACCATTTGTTAACTCAAACATTCCAACCACTGCCTCATGGGTGAGAATACCCAGAAGACCTACACAGGAAACTGGGTCGCAGGGCAGAGTGCTGAATTAAACACTCGAGTTTTGAACTCCACATGCAGCCCATCACCAAGGCCATCTGTATAATATGGCCCATCTCCCCAGGCCCCAATGCCTGGGGAGATGGGCCATTCTTGACCTCGCTCCACAGCCTCCTCCAACCCTACACCCCAGGTTGCACCCTTCACTCTGGCCTGTCCCCACCTCACCCAGCAACCTCCACTGAAAACCTCATGTGCAGTGAGTATTCGTATATAACACCCCCCCCCCCCCCCCCCCCCAGAGTCGCTTAACATGCAGCACACGCTGTGCTTCATAACTGTTGCAGATTTTCTTTGCCCCAGTTAAATGTTCCACCCTCTTGCTCAGTCTCCCTGTGCTATGCATGATCAGTGGTGTACATTCAAGGAGTTATTTTACAACTTCCAAAAAAAATATATTCCACTGAAAAGAAAAGGGTGTAAAAGAAAGGACAGTCATCCGTGGCTAAGTAAAGAAATTAAGGATAGTATTCGACTAAAAACAAGGGCATATAAGGTAGCGAAATCTAGTGGGAGGACAGAGGATTGGGAAAACTTTAAAAGGCAGCAAAAAATAACAAAAAGATTGATTAAGAAAGGGAAGATAGATTATGAAAGTAAATTAGCAAAAAATATAAAAACAGATAGTAAGAGTTTTTATAGTTATATAAAAAGAAAAAGGGTGGCTAAAGTAAATGTTGGTCCCTTAGAGGATGAGACCGGGAAATTAATGGTGGGAAATATGGAGATGGCAAAAACACTGAATGAATATTTTGTATCAGTCTTTACAGTAGAGGACACTAAGAATATCCCAACACTGGACAAACAGGGGGCTATAGGGGGAGAGGAGCTAAACACGATCAAAATCACTAAGGAAGTGGTACTCAGTAAAATAATGGGACTCAAGGCGGATAAATCACCTGGACCTGATGGCTTACATCCTAGAGTCTTGAAGGAAGTGGCGGTAGGGATTGTAGATGCATTGGTAATAATTTTTCAAAACTCCCTGGATTCCGCTAAGGTCCCGGCAGACTGGAAAACTGCTAATGTAACACCCTTATTTAAAAAGGGCAGTAGACAGAAGGCTGGTAACTATAGACCGGTTAGCCTAACATCTGTGGTAGGTAAAATTTTGGAGTCCATTATTAAGGAAACAGTAACAGGACATTTGGATAATCATAATTTAATAGGACAAAGTCAGCATGGTTTTACGAAGGGGAAGTCATGTTTGACAAATTTGCTGGAGTTCTTTGAGGAAGTAACATATAGAGTGGATAAAGGGGAACCAGTGGACGTAGTGTATTTAGACTTCCAAAAGGCATTTGACAAGGTGCCACACAAAAGATTATTGCTTAAGGTAAAAAATCACGGGATTGGGGGTAATATTCTGGCATGGATAGAGGATTGGCTATCTAACAGAAAGCAAAGAGTTGGGATAAATGGTTCATTCTCAGACTGGCAATCAGTAACTAGTGGTGTTCCACAGGGGTCAGTGCTGGGTCCCCAACTCTTCACAATCTATATTAACGATTTGGAGGAAGGGACCAAGTGTAACATATCAAAATTTGCAGATGATACAAAGATGGGAGGGAAAGTAGTGAGTGAGGAGGACATAAAAAACCTGCAAGGGGACATAGACAGGCTAAGTAAGTGGGCAGAGATTTGGCAGATGGAATACAACACTGGAAAGTGTGAGGTGATGCACTTTGGCAGGAAAAATCCTAGAGCAATTTATTATCTTAATGGCAAGAAACTGGAGAGTACTGAAGTGCAAAGGGATCTGGGGGTCCTGGTGCACGAAACTCAAAAGGTTAGTATGCAGGTGCAGCAAGTGATTAAGAAGGCAAATGGAATGTTGGCTTTCATTGCTAGGGGGATAGAATATAAAAATAGGGAGGTATTGCTTCAGTTGTACAAGGTATTGGTGAGACCGCACCTGGAATACTGCATACAGTTTTGGTGTCCTTACTTAAGGAAAGACATCCTTGCTCTCGAGGCAGTGCAAAAAAGGTTCACTCGGTTAATCCCGGGGATGAGGGGGTGGTCATATGAGGAGAGGTTGGGCAGATTGGGACTCTACTCATTGGAGTTCAGAAGAATGAGAGGCGATCTTATTGAAACATATAAGATTGTGAAGGGGTTGGATCGGGTGGATGCGGGGAGGATGTTCCCGATGACGGGTGAGACGAGAACTAGGGGACATAGTCTTAGAATAAGGGGCTGCTCTTTCAAAACTGAGATGAGGAGGAACTACTTCACTCAGAGGGTGGTAGGTCCATGGAATATGCTGCCACAAAAAGCTGTAGAAGCTACAACATTAATTAAATTTAAAACAGAAATAGACAGTTTCCTAGAAGTAAAGGGCATTAAGGGTTACGGGGAGCGGGCAGGAATTTGGACATGAGTCTAGGTTCGGATCGGTCATGGCCCTGTGGGTAGTGGAGCGGGCCCAGGGACTGTGTAGCCTGATTCTGCTCCTATTTCGTGTGTGCAATTCTGTTAGATGCAGGAGATGGTTCTGTGATAGATAGTAGATTGGCGGTTAGGATCAGATCAGCCATGATCTTATTGAATGGCGGAGCAGGCTCGAGGGGCCGATTGGCCTACTCCTGCTCCTATTTCTTATGTTCTTATGTTCTTATGCGTCATTCTTTGCGAAATGAGCAGGTTCCCTCTAGGAACCCAAGACCAGGGCCCAGTATTCAAATCCCCGGGTCTGACATTAACCCCTCCCTTGCCGTCTCCAACTTCTCTCAAACTCTGCCCCCTTCCCTCTATCCAATATTAAGTGCCTGTCCTCATCGACCTCCCCTGGCTCCCCAGGACCCAATCCTTGGCCTTGCTCCACCCTCGCTCTGGAGCCTCCTCCAACCCTGCACCCCAGGTTGCACCCTTCACTCTGGCCTAAATAGCTTTAAAGACAGTACATTTACATAGAAAAGCAGTAAAGATTAAACAAAATGTCGGAGATAATGAGCTGAGGCTAACTAGTCAAGACAATCCAGTAAGCACCGGAGTATTACCCACCCTTTGTAAGGAGAGATGCTCCTCTCGCTGTGACATCAACCGGTGCCTTGCTGCCCGAGAGTTTGGTTTCATATTGCTGCCTGCATTGGAAGCGAAAGACTTCTCGTCGTTTATCATATCTTTCGCCTTCCTCCTCTTTTCCGGAATCCGCTCGGGAGCGTTAGCCAGCAAGGCCACTCCTGAAACAACAGGACACTCGCTGAAATGCTGAGCAGTGAGAAGCATCGACTGTCTGGTCCGGGATTGCCTAGCGCGGGTAGGGAATTTGCACAAGTCCCAGTGGGTAAAAGCAATGCCAGGAGTAGCACACAGACCAGAAGATCCCAGGGTTAATTGCTGGTCTGTGCTATCAGGGCAGGAGTTGGGGCTGGGGCACCATAATTGGGCCTCAGCAAGCTTGAGCTACGAGAAGAAAAATAAAAGTGTTGTCACGCCTGATCACTATCCAGTGACTCAGGAAGGAAAGGAAGGCAATACTGACTGAGGGAAGTTCCAAGGAACCCAACATAAATTGGGAAAGCCATGAGGGAAAGGCTCTACGCTCATCAATATAATGCAAGACTCCTTCCTGACCCAGAGTGTTAGGGAGCCCATGACAGGCAGCTCTTTTCTAGACTTGGTTCTGGAGTAGTTCAGCATTGAAACACTAGCCTTAAGGGACTGGTTAGGTATGGGTATCAAGAGATATGGTACAAAGGCAGGTAAACCTGGGTACGGTAGTACAGTGGTTATGTCACTGGACTAATAATCCAGAGGCTTGGACTAATGATCTGGAGACACGAGTTCAAATCCCACCACGGCAGCTGGGGAATTTAAATTTAGTTAATAAAATTTAAAAAAGGCTGGTGGTGACCATGAAATTGTTGTAAACCCATCTGGTTCACTAATGTCCTTTAGGGAAGGAAATCTGCCGTCCTTACCTGGTCTGGGTCTATATGTGACTCCAGACCCACAGCAATGTGGTCGACACTCTTAACTGCCCTCTGAAATGACCGAGCAAGACACTCAGTTGTAGAAGGTGGCTCACCACCTCTTTCTCTAGGGCAATTAGGGATGGGCAATAAATGCCAGCCTTGCCGGAGACACTCACATCCCATGAACGAATACATTTTTTAAAATGACTGATTCCTGGGATGAGGGGATTGCCCCGAGGAGAGATTGAGTAGACTAGGTCTATATTCCCTAGAGTTTAGAAGATTGAGGTGTGATCTCATTGAAACATATAAAATTCTTACAGGGTATATGCAGGGATGATGTTTCCCCTGGCTGGGGAGTCTAGAACCAGGGGTCACAGTCTCAGAATAAGGGGTCGGCCATTTAGGACTGAGACGAGGAGAAATTTCTTCACTCAAAGGGTTGTGAATCTTTGGAATTCTCTACCCCAGAGAGCAGTAGATGCTCAGCCGTCGAGTATATTTAAGACAGAGATTGATAGATTTTTGGATACGAAGGAAATCAAGGGATATGGGGCAATGTTCCCTCTAATTTTTTTTTTTGGTGAGCGGTCCCTTTAAATTTGCTGTGCGGCTGCACGTGCGCGGTATCTTTTCCAGCGGCAGCAGCTGGTGAGCGGCCTGCGCAGGACCTCCAGATTGGTGCACGTAAGGTAAAAGATCAGCCATGATCTTATTAAATGGCGGAGCAGGCTCGAAGGGCCTACTCCTGCTCCTATTTCTTATGTTAAATGGTGTTGCGGTGCAGATCAGCCATGATCCAGTTGAGTGGCGGAGCAGGCTCGAGGGACTGAATCCCCTACTTCTGTTCCTAATGTTCCTACGACCACTGCACAATAACTTTAAACCTGACTTGGAACATGTAACCAAAGCCTGCAGGTAGTCAAGCTATAGGCGTATGAGGGCTGCATTTAGTCACATAGGGAGGCCACTATAGGGAACTGCAGGAATACATCGGTAGAAGTTAATGGGCATTTTCAAAAACACGACACAGGACATGTGTGGCACGTACACACCCGTATACAGCAAAGGCAAAGGTTAAAAAAAAATCAAAATGGATTAACAGGAAAATTAAATTGAAAAACGAAGAAAATTTACAAAGCGTGTGGGGAGAGAGTGACCACTGGGCCGAGTACAAGATTGCACAGAAGCGAGTCAAAGATGATGAGGGAAAAACTGGAAAGTGACAGGATAGCAGAACAATGCCAATAAATTCTACTTATACTGCAACAGCAAGAGGAAATTAATACTCTAAGGTTTCAGGAGGAACAACAGATGGTTAATAGGTTTACTGACTGCTTCTTGTCGCTTTTAATCAGCAATCCAACAAATATTGTGCGTTAACGTGAAGCAGAGATTTTTGGTAGGCTGAAGGGGAATGAAAACCAATAAATCGCCTGGGATGGGTGACTTACACCCCTATGGACTTAGAGAGGCAAGGGAGGAGATTTGTGGCCGTCAGTTAAGAGGGAGTCAGCCTATACTAGGGAGGTTCTAACAGATCAGAAGCAGACTAATAGAGCTCCATCTTCAAAAAGGGCGACATAGTCAAACCTGGCAACTACAGACCATTAGCCCAACCTCAATCATCGTAAAGCTAATAGAATCAACTCTCAGAAACAAAATGCAAAAGCACCTGTACGCACACAAGTGAGAGCTAAGGCTTTAGAAGCGATACATTTTATCTGAAAGCTTTCTGAGGAGGTGGCATCCTAATAACAGATATGTGGATTAGTAACTGGCTAAGGGGGGATGAGAAAAAGTGCAGTCGTAAGTGAAGCTATAGGTCACAATAAGAGTTTTGAATGAGGGCCTGTGCTGGGATCCCTCCTGTTCCTAGTAGACATAAATGACCAATAATTGCAGTCTCAGTGCAGTTATATTTACAGATGACACCAAGCATGGCGACTGTGGACTCAAAAGATGCAGCCAAAAATTTACATAGGGAGTTTGACAGGGTTTGCACTTGGGCTGAGCAGTGGCAACTGAAGTTTAATATGGAAATGTAAGGGAATTACATGTATCAAAAGGAAAAAAAAAAATAGGTGAGATAGAATTTACCAAGGGAGGAGTTGAAAGAGATTTGAAGATGGAGCTCTATTAGTCTGCTTCTGGTCTGTTGGAACCTCCCTAGTATACGCTGACCCCCTCCTAACTGAAGACAGTCAGTGCTTCACAAATCTCCTCCCTTGTCTCTCTCTCTCTATGGAGATCGGGGAGGGGGCGAGGTTAACTGACAGGACACCTATTCAGTGTTGGCACCAATTTTCCAGTTCAGACACAACACAACTGCAGAGTAAATTTGCCGATCATCTGCAACAATACCTTAAACCCAACTTCAGAAGAATGTCCCTACAGACCAGTGGGAATTTTTCTACTTCCTGTACCACCATCTTTATGGTCTCTCTGAAATTGCCAATCTAGTATCAATTTGTGCACTATTGTGCGGGTAAGCTTTGTGCGGTGTCTGGATCTGGCTTGAAACTGCCTAAACCCATTGTACTTAGAAAGAAAGACTTGCATTTATATAGCTAGCGCCTTTCACGACCTCAGGATGTCCCAAAGCACGTTACTTTTGCAGTATAGTCACTGTTGTAATGTAGGAAACATGGCAGCGAATTGCGCACAGCAAGCTCCCACAAACAGCAATGTGTTAGACCAGATAATCTGTTTTTGTTATGTTGATTTTGGGATAAATATTGGCCAGGACACTGGGGATAACATTTACTGGTTGCATGCAGGGGATACTCTCATCCCATCAATTTAGAATGGATTCAAAGTCATAAGGTGAAAGGACACTGTGGGTAAGATACTGCATCACCAAGTTCCCTGAAACAATTGGCATTGTAAATATAGCCTTGTATTACTTCTGGTAATCGTTATTCTAAATATACAATCTGTCCTAGGGCACCACTTCATCCTCTCACCACCAGTGCCCCTTGACATCAACATTAGGACAAATACAGCTAAACCTACAGCCTCAGAAGGTGACTACTGAAGTGATTAGCTTCACCAATCGAGTGCCATAGGAGGTAACTTCAGCTCTAGTTTTCAAATTGCTTCCCTATTTGTGACTGATTTTCATGTCTTAATTTTTTCCTGAATGTAGGTCACAACTCTGGTGAATCCTGCTGTGAGCAAACACGCTTATTGGGGTCAGAAATAAGAATCTACAAAGTGGCAACAGTCATCACAAGGGAATTGGACACAGGAAGGTTCTATTGGATTGGAAACAAGCCAATGTAGATTCTCTCTTCAAAGAAAATCGACAAAACAAATCCAGGCAGCTACAAACTCATTAATCTCTCATTACCTACTGGCAAAATAATCATTCAGGACTAACCTAGTAAACAGCAGCCAAAGCAGTTTCGGGAGAGGAGACCTGCCTAACCAACTCCCATAACTTCTTTGAGTAAGTGACATCCCAAGGTCACAATGTGAGGCCCGATGATGATCTGTCCCTAGACTTCCAGAAACTCTAATAAAAAGTTCCAGAATCTTAAGGTAGTGGATAAAACATGAATGTGGAAATGGAACTGGCTGAAAGGGAGGAAGCAGCAGGCGTTAGTGAGGGGACTAATGCCAGGTTAGGAGAGGTACTGATTAGAGTGCCCGAGGGATTGGGGCTGGGGCTGGGGCTGGGGCCCCAATTGTTCATAATTCGCATAAGCAACCCAAATTCAGAAACTCACTAAGCTGGTCAGTCAAGTCAGGCAGGGCAGCCAAGTAACTATAGCAGGACCTAGACAAAATCTGCAAATGGGCAACTATGGCAGATGAAATTACACAGAATTAACAGCACAGCAACAGGCCATTCGGCCCAAGTGGTCCATGCTCCACATGAGTCTCTCCTCCCCACCCTTCTTTATCAAATTCTATCAGCATATCCTTCTAATCCTTTCTCCCTCATGTGTTTATCCAGCTTCCCCTTAAATGCATCTATGCTATTCACCTCAACTATGCCTTGTGGTAGCGAGTTCCATATTCTAACCATTCTTTGGGTAAAGAAGTTTCACCTGAATTGCCTATTGGATTTATTAGTGACTATCTTATATTTATGGCCCCTAGTTTTGGACTCCCCACAAGTGGAAACATCTTCTCTACATCTACCTTATCAAACCCCTTTATAATTTTGAAGACCTCTATCAGGTCACCCCTCAGCCTTCTCTTTTCTAGAGAGCCCCAGCTCGTTCAGTCTTTCCTGATGAATACAACCTCTCAGTTCTGGTATCAATTCAATATGTATAAGATATTACACACTGGAAGAGTGGGAGACACATTTACTCAATGAATGGTGTTGTGGCAGACATCGGGAAGTGATCGTGGACTCAGCACTTTGCATGTCGAGTTACTGCACAGCAGGAGCTCACAAAGCTAACGCTGTACAAGTCTGCGGCCGTCATAGTTCGCTAAGATACAAGGGAAACATCCAAGCCTTGGAAATGTTGCAGAGAAGGGCCACAGGACTGATCAAATAATGTCATGTTAATAAGTTGTGAGGATCGAGTTGGAGAACTTGAACTCTTCATCCTTTAAAAGAGGGCAAATGAAAGCGAGCCTCAGGGCTTTGTAGGAGACTAAAAACTTCAGTGCTGCTTCAAGTTAAATCGTGACTGCAGACAAGGCAAGATGCTGGGAAGCCCTTCACACAAACGGTGATCACTACCTGGGATGGGCCAGGGAAGGGGAAGCTAATACTCTGGAATCTGGCAGTTAGATGCTATGATAGGGGTAGTGGGAATTCTAGGTTGTCTAGGGAAGGATAAGCTAGATGGGCTGAATGGTCTCTTCCATCTAACTATCTTGGTAAAACAAAATGTTTGCGATCACAAAACTTTGGATTTAAACAGGAAATCAAGTCAAAACAGTGCACTTTTTTGGAACGTACTAGGGTGTGTTGCATGAAGTTTATGGTGAGGAATCTTATCTTACAATTTAGTTTGGCTTGAAGACAGAGTTCGTCTCTTAAGGCTTTATCAAATTTAATCCTAGTTTTGGAATTCAACTTCACAGTACAGGGGTAATTGTCAGGTTAAACACTCAAACCAGGCGCCTCACTGATGTTTGAATCTGACAGCCAACACTTCCCCAGTCAGTGTCAGAAGCTACATCTGTGTTTTCAGACTCCGTTTATACATCCATCATTGCATCTTGCTGTGCACCATAGATTCACTCCTTTATGCTTACCGACATCAGCATGTTTTAAGGCCCCAACATCATTGGTTCCATCGCCACACATCAACGTGGTGTAACCCAGGCTCTTGTAACTGGTGATCACAAACTCCTGCAAACAAGGACAGCAGTATTCAGTCACACACACAGGTGCACAATGAAAACATCTGAACAGACCAGTACTTGGGACAAGAATAGGGGGAATAAAGGGAAGGCTAGGAGAAATGTTTTCATATAAAAGGGTTATTAGAATAGGGAATCCATTATCACAAGTTACTATTGAAGCCAAGTCAACCACTGCATTTAAGGGGCAATTAAATAAACAAACAAAAATATTCAAGGGTACAGGATTAGAGTAATTCACTATGATGTGAGGTACCATGGGCTGAATGGCTTCAATTCACTGCTGAAAATTCTATGCTTCTAATTATTATGTTTACCCCTGGGAAGGACGGTTGCATTGAAAAGTAGGATGAAGGCTGTCTGCTGCCTGTATCCTAACTTACACAGTCCCGTTCACCCATCACCTCTGTGCTCGCTGACCTACATTGGCTATGCGGTCCACCAACCGCTCAATTTTAAATCTCTCATCCTTATGTTCAAATCCTTCCATGGCCTCGCCCCTCCCTATCTCTAACTTCCTCCAGCCGTACAACTCTCCAAGATCTTGTGAGCATCCCCGTTTTCCATCGCCCCACCGTGACTTCAGCTGCCTAGGCCCCAAGCTCTTGAATTCCCTCCCTAAACCTCTCCGCCTCCTCCTTCAAGATCCTACTTAAAACCTACCACTCTGACCACTGTCCAAATATCTCCGTATGTGGCTCGGTGTCAAATGTTGTCTTCGACAACACGCCTGTAAAACACCTTGGGATGTTTTATTACGTTAAAGGCGCTATATGGATGCAATTTGTTATTGCAGTAAAGTCTAACCTTCTGTTTGGGTGCGACCCGGGCAAACACTTGGATATGAGGCATGAGCTTCATCAGGAATGGCTGGTTCATCGTATTTAAATAATCGAGCCCTTCCCCCGTCATGCACAGGTCGTAGTGTTTCGTCAGGTCACCCGCGGAGGGTGGAATCACGGGAATGGTAACTGTGCCATCAATGGACTTCCACTGCCACTCAAAACCTGAAGGGATTAGCATGCAACATTCCATTAGGCTTTACAAACACAGATTACAATGTGGTCAGAAATACCCAGCATTTTAAGACTGTTATGTATCTGTAACAATGTGTGACGACTGAACTGTGATGCACTGTTTCTAACTTATTAAAATACTAGTTTTGTTGCCAGTTTTCTCCCTTTTTAACAATAAGCCATCAGGTTTCCAATATTTGGTTGGGTTGAGTCAGTACTGTACATGCAGTTACTGAGTTACTGTAAATAGCCTTGTGGGCCCATCAAAATGTAACATGGCATCTGCCCGACAGCTTTGACCATCCTATAGTGGCATCGGATTACATAGAATATACGGCACAGAAACAGGCCATTCGGCCCAAACAGTCCATGCCGGCGTTTATGCTTCACTCGAGCCTCCTTCATCTAACTATCAGCATAACCCTCTATTCCCTTCTCCCTCATATGCTTATCGAGCTTCCCCTTAAATGTATCGAAACTATTCGTCTCAACCACTCCCTGTGGTAGCGAGTTCCACATTCTCACCACTCTCTGCGTAAAGAAGTTTCCTCTGAATTCCCTATTGGATTTTTTGGTGATGGCCTCTAGTTTTGCTCTTCCCCACGAGTGGAAACACTCTCTGTCTACTCTATTAAAACCTGTCATAATTTTAAAGATCACCCCTCAACCGTCACTTTTCAAGGGAAGAGACCCAGCCTGTTCCTCGCAGTTCTGGTATCATCCTTGTAAATCTTCTCTGCATCCTTTCCAGTGCTTCTATATCCTTTTTATAATATGGCGACCAGAACTGCACACAGTACTCCAAGTGTGGTCTAACCAAGGTCCAATACAAGTTTAGCGTAATTTCTCTACTTTTCAATTCTATCCCTCTAGAAATAAACCCTAGTGCTTGGTTTGCTTTTCTATGGCCTTACTGACCACTGTCTCAACTTTTAGTGATTTGTGTATTTGTACTTCCAGATCCCTTTGCTCCACAACACCATTTAGATTCTTAGTAATGTGACCTCTATTTTTCTTACCAAAATGGAATACTGCACACTTATCCATGTTGAAATTCATTTGCCAATTATATGCCTATTCTTCAAGTTTATTAATGTCTTATTGTAATTTGTTGCAGTCCTCCTCAGTATTGACTATCCCTCCCAATTTGATGTTAACAAATTTAGAAATTGCTTTTGATTCCAAAGTCTAAATCATAATATAAATTGTGAACAGTGGTTCCAGCACTGATTCTTGTGGGACCCCACTTCCCACCTTCTGCCACTCTGAATAGCTACCCTTTATTCCTACTCTCTGTTTTCTGTCTTTCGGCCAGCTAGCTAGCCATTCTGCTAATTGTCCCTGACTCCACATGCTCTGACCTTATTGAAGGCCTTTTAGAAATCTAGATATATTACATCTACTGCATTACCCATGTCTACTCTTTCTGTTACCTCTTCAAATAATTCAATGAGATTGGTCAAGTAATTTTTCCCTTTTGAAATCCATGTTGACTATTCAGTATTATATTTTTTGTTTCTAGATTTTTTTCTATTTTCTCCTTTAATAGGGATTCCATTATTTTTCCTACTACCAATGTTAAGCTGACTGGTCCATAGTTCCCTGGACATGTTCTATCTTCCTTCTTAAATATAGGTATAACGTTAGCTATCCGCCAGTCCTCTGACACTACACCTTTTTCTAACAAATTATTAAATATGTGTAATAGTGCCTCCGCTATCTCTTCCCTAGGTTCTTTTAAAATGTACGGATGCAATCCGTCCGGACCAGAGGTTTTATCCTCTTTGAGTTTCATTAGTTTATTTAATATTTCTCTTTAATTTAAATATAGGTATATAATTTCTAATCTCATCTTCCGATGTCATGTCCATCTGATCCGTCTCTTTGGTAAATATTGAAGCAATATAATTATTTAATATTTCTGCCATTTCGCTATCGCTGCCTGTGATTTTATCCTATCCATCCCTCTATTCCAACTTTTCCTTTTTTAAACGTGCCTGTAGAATATTTTACTATTTTGTTTTATGTTCCTTGATAATTTAATTTCATAGTTCCTCTTTACCTTCCAAATTGTATTTTGACTTCTCTGCTAGTCTCTTTGTATTCTCCCTTGTTATGCTCTCCTCTGCTAAAGAAAGGCTTGCATTTATATAGCGCTTTTCACGAACTCAGGATGTCCCAAAGTGCTATACAGCCAATGAAGTACTTTTTGAAGTGTAGTCACTGTTGTAATGTAGGAAACGCGGTAGCCAATGTTATAATGACCAGATAGTCTGATGGAGGGATAAATAATGATGTTGATGGAGGGATAAATATTGGCCAGGACACTAGGGATAACTCCCCTGCTCCTCTTCGATAGTGCCATGGGATCTTTTACATCCACTTGAGGGGGCAGACGGGACCTCGGTTTAAAGTCTCATCTTAAAGACGGGACCTCCACCAGTACTGCACTGGAGTGTCAGCCTAGGTTTTTGTGCTCAAATCTCTGGAGTGGGACTTGAACCCATGACCTTCTGACTCAGAGGCGAGGGTGCTACCGACTGAGGCACAGCTGACACTGCTGTCCATGTACTAAGTGTATGTCCCTTTCCTTACCCTCATTTTTTCCCTTATGTCTTTATTCATCCATGGTGTCTCATTAGTTTGTTCTTGCTTGTTAGCGGAATATATTTTTTCTGGGCTTAGCTGAACACCATAACATCTGTTAACAAGCTTCTTAAAACAACAATGCAAGGCTCAGACCAGGAATCAGAATCTGTGTTTTTGAACAAGGTATAGTCTTCTGAAGTTTGAGGATGAATAAAGTCAATGAAAAGTGCAAGTAAATGCATGCAATTGCACAGGCTCGACCTTGTTAAAACATTAGGAAATAAACAGTCCCACAGACCCAGAACTGGGCCAAAGTCTGCCCTTTATACTGTTCATGCAGTTAGCAACTTTCACAGCTGTACCAATCTGTACCACTAGAGGTCGTGATCTATACAGGTACATTGTTTTTTTAATTTAAATAGAATTACATAGAATATACAGCACAGAAAAAGGCCATTCGGCCCAACCAGTCCATGCCTGAATGCTCAACATATATATTTTATGAAGCATTAGCATTTGGATTGCAGCCTGCTTATGGGAGGAGTGCTCGGATATGTAGCTATTCCTGCACTGAGATCAATGCAGGTTTGGGGGGTTAAGGTGATTCGTTATTTTCTTAGTCTCTGTGGTCAGTTTGGTGGGGAACGTAGCGGGGAGTGGTGCTCCGAGCTACTAGCAGTTATCCCAGTTCTGACAAAAGGTCATCGCCCTGAAACGTTAACTCTGTTTCTCTCTCCGTAGATGCTACCTGACCTGCTGAGTGTTGTTTCTGTTTATCCTGGATGGGGTCAGTGTCCTAGTGAGAGGCGTAGCAACAATATTGCTTTATTCAATAGCTTGAGTAAGAACAAGGGTCGGAGAGGAACTCCCCCCTAATTGGCCTGGGTTTTTCACCTCTCCCAGGTGCTCACTTGGCTTTTGGGTGGAGTGGGGAGTGTTTGTATTATACAAGGCCTCGCAGTTGTCTGAGACAGGCTGGATGGATCTGTGGGCCTTTTGCTGTCTGTCATTGTTCGTGTATTTGTAAGAGAAGGGCTATGCATACGCTGGCACTGCCAACAGACACCTGGCAGCACTTGTGGCAAATGAAGTTTCCTGCACGTCTCCCCAAACCTGAACTCACTCCGCTGGGAAACGAGGCATTGTTTTGTGCCGGAGGTGAGAGTCCTTGCCTTGCTAGCTAATTTCTCTCAAACTGATTCATCATTAATTGAGGTTAAGTCAGGATTGGGTCCACCAGGTGGCAAGAACTTGCATCCAAGAACTGGGTTAAAATCATACAAATCCTTTCAGCCGACAAACAAGAGGCTTCGACCACTCTGCCTGGTCCCAGAGATGGAAAGCTAGTTCTCTAACACACAGCACCGTTCGTGTCCCTGCCCTATTAATACATTCTCTGTGCATTGGCAGGTCATCTAGCCCCACTGTATTAGTTGCATATTAACAAAACACACACACAAATTTCTAGTAATGATTAGTAAAACTGACCCATTCCCCGCTCCTTTTAAAACTCAATCAAGCACGTCAGGCTACGAGTATTGGTAAGGCAGTGGCTTTACCTTTATTGTGTGGTGCTTGGAGGACAAGTGTATGCGCTTTCTGGATGAAGTGGAGCTCTCGGGCCACATGGCAGGCTGTGAGTGGGTTATCACCTGTGATCATAACCACCTGCAGAGAGACAGGGACAGAACCAGAGCGAGGACAAGACACAATGGAGGGGGGAACAGAGTGAGGGGAGGGGGGAAGGGAGAAAGAAAGAGAGGGGGGGGGGAAGGGAGAAAGAAAGAGAGGGGAGGGGGGGAAGGGAGAAAGAAAGAGAGGGGAGGGGGGGAAGGGAGAAAGAGAGAGGGGTGGGGAAGGGAGAAAGAAAGAGAGGGGAGGGGGAGGGAGAAAGAAAGAGGGGGAGGGGGAGGGAGAAAGAAAGAGGGGGAGGGGGAGGGAGAAAGAAAGAGGGGGAGGGGGAGGGAGAAAGAAAGAGGGGGAGGGGGAGGGAGAAAGAAAGAGGGGGAGGGGGAGGGAGAAAGAAAGAGGGGAGGGGGAGGGAGAAAGAAAGAGGGGGAGGGGGAGGGAGAAAGAAAGAGGGGGAGGGGGAGGGAGAAAGAAAGAGAGGGGAGGGGGAGGGAGAAAGAAAGAGAGGGGAGGGGGAGGGAGAAAGAAAGAGGGGGAGGGGGAAAGAAAGAGGGGAGGGGGAGGGAGAAAGAAAGAGGGGAGGGGGAGGGAGAAAGAAAGAGGGGAGGGGGAGGGAGAAAGAAAGAGGGGAGGGGGAGGGAGAAAGAAAGAGAGGGGAGGGAGAAAGAAAGAGGGGAGGGGGAGGGAGAAAGAAAGAGGGGAGGGGGAGGGAGAAAGAAAGAGGGGAGGGGGAGGGAGAAAGAAAGAGGGGAGGGGGAGGGAGAAAGAAAGAGGGGAGGGGGAGGGAGAAAGAAAGAGGGGGAGGGGGAGGGAGAAAGAAAGAGGGGAGGGGGAGGGAGAAAGAAAGAGGGGAGGGGGAGGGAGAAAGAAAGAGGGGAGAGGGGGAGGGAGAAAGAAAGAGGGGAGGGGGAGGGAGAAAGAAAGAGGGGAGGGGGAGGGAGAAAGAAAGAGAGGGGAGGGAGAAAGAAAGAGGGGAGAGGGGGAGGGAGAAAGAAAGAGAGGGGAGGGGAGGGGAGGGGAGGGAAGAAAGAGTGAAGTGGAAAAGAGAGAAAAAAACCAGGAAAGAACAGTGACAGAGAGCCAACCAACCAGGATTGAGAAAAAATATATTAATGGGAAGAATGAGATGGAAAAGAATGAAGAGAAAAAAAAACACAAAAAGGTTACTTAATCTAATTAAAGTTGTACAATGTAATTTAGTACGTCTGTACTTTATGGCTATGTTTAGCTTGGTTGGGGATTAATATTTTCCCAATGGCACTAACATTTTAGATGCAAGAAATATTAGAGAGTTCTCAATGAAAAGTCAAAAACAGAAGATCTGTTAGCCAAATATATTAGTGTGTTGCTATGGTGATCATCGCCCACCCAGCAACAGCCACCATTATATTTGTTTCTAACATCACGGATCGTTATTTTTGGCACTTGACCCCCTGAAGCCCACCTCACCGTTAGATGCATCAACAAAGTGAGGTGATCACTTGCCAATAGACCTTAATGACTCTTCACAATGGAGGCCCACCTGGCCAACAAACTAACTGCCCAGAGGCCACTGCAGGAAGCACCGTTACCGCCTGCAGTCTAATTGGAAGGTACACCTACTTGATGTGATGCATTCTGGATCTCTTTGATGACTGCTTTCGAATCAGTCTTGAGGGGACAAGAGACGACCATGAAGCCAGCAAATTTCAGGTCCGACTCCAACTTCTCGCGGGATATTTCTCGGACCTGGGAGGGGGAGAAAGAAACACGGGGACAAAATTAACAGCAGCTCTTACGGAAAGAAAAAAATCTGGCAGCACCAACAGTTGTAACTCCCACACGAACAAGGCTATTTACTGCAAAATCTCCGAACCCCACAGTCCTGCCGACTGCCAAGGAACATTGGAAGGCAAGTTTACATCTCATTAAATACACAAGTCTCTGAATGCTTGAGTAGGGCACTAGTGTGACACCTAGTGCAATGTAAAAGTGGCTTGTGCGAACGAGGTAAAAAAAGGTTTCTGCGCATTCGAACTATCACAGCAAACAGAACCAATAATATCAACACAGAATGTAATGCAAGGCCCCCCAATCTCAACTACCCAAAGAACAGGAACCCTGCCTCTCGTTGGAAAATACAGAAGCTTCGACATCCCTCATGCAAGGATTGAAGTGTCATTTTAATCTAGTGATCAACTGATCTCCTATGGCATTGCACATGGAGAACAAAGACCGAGTGAAGTTTTCAGATGAAGTGGGTTAGAGGAATGGGGGATAATTGGACCAGGGCGTGCAGATGTAACTCAATCCCTAATTTAAACTCATACATTCTGTCCTTATTTTTATATTTCCAATGTAAACTTTCCATTTATAATGGAAACTGTCTAGGAAAATGTCGCTCTGTATTTACACCCTCCCACCAGGTGCTGCAGGAGGATAGAATTACAGCGTGAATAGTTTATATAAGGAAATTTTCATTATATATGTCGACACAAGAATTTATAATAAGAATGAACTTGCATTTATATAGCGTCTGTCACAAACTCGGGCCAATTAAATAATTTTGAAGTTCAATCACTGCAGTAACGTAGGAACCACATCAAGTTGGGCACAGCAAGGTCGCTCTAATAGCAACGAGCAATTAAACTGCTTTGGTGAGGTTGGATGAGGGATAATTGTTGGCCAGGATATCAAGAGAACTCTTCTGTTCTTCGTCGCGTTGTGCCATGGGATCTTTTACATCCACCTGCAGACGGGTTCAACGGCTCATCCGAAAGACGGCACCTCCGACAGTGCAGCACTCCCTCAGCACTGCACTAAAGGCAACGCCGAGATAATATGCTCAAGTCTCCGGAATGGGGCTTGAACCCATGACTTTCTGACTTGGGCGAGAGTGATGCCCACTGATCCAATTCAGACACGTAAAATGGGAAAAGTTGACAGCAAGGACACACTATTTTTAGTGTATAGATTACAGGAGCCACTGTCCTGGCTGATAACAGGGAGCGTAGCTCCAACCAAGGAGGCAACTTGGGGCCTTTAAGGCTACTGGGCTCAGTACCACACCAGGCAATGCATTCACCCATGAATACTCTCCCTTTCCCAAGCATACACTATTAAATTCACTGCAGAATTTTAATGCGTCAGTGCAACTGACAGTAACTGGAGTCAATTTTGATTCTTCTCGTGTTTTTTTTTTAAATATATAAAAGAATGCAAAATCTGAGCTTTGGAAACCACACAGGACCCAGTAAATATTATTCCACTGACTCAAACCGAAATAGTGCTCAGGACAAATTGTGCATGGACAGTGACCACAGGGTCAGGAGTTATTTGCAGGCTGCTCTTGTCCAGCTCCCAGCCACGGTGCGAGAGCAGAACAGGGATGCCTACCAACACATCACCACCCCACCCAACCACAGCCGGTGAAGCTGCTGGCAGGAATCCACTGGTCCAAAGGTTTCTCCATAGGGTAGGGCAAGGGCAAGGATTTGTTGCAGAAACACAAAACTCTAAGATGCACCAATCTGTCCCATAAAAAAGCACACCTCTTTCAAAGTACGGGAGGATTGAGGTTTTCATGTATTAGCTCACATATCACACACAGGTTAGTTAAACTTCCGCTCATCTGAAACTCTGCTGCCCGTAGCCTAACTCACGCCAAGTCCCATTCACCCATCACCCCTGTGCTCGCTGACCTACATCGTCTCCCGGTCCGGCAATGCCTCGAATTTAAATTGCTCCTTCTTGTTTTCAAATTCCGACATAGCCCCACCCCTCCCTATCTCGGTCATCTCCTCCAGCCCTACAACCCTCCAGAGATCGCTGCGCTCCTCCAATTCTTGCGCATCCACAATTTCCATCGCCCCACCATTGGCGGCCGTGCCTTCAGCTGCCTAGGATTAGGATCCAAGTTCTGGAATTCCCTCCCTAAACCTCTCCGCGCTCCTTTAAGATGACCCTTAAAACCTACTTCTTTGACCAAGCTTTTGGTCACCTGCCCGAATATCTTCTTTGGCTTGATGTCAATGTTTGTCTGATTACGCTCCTCTAACGCACTGTATAAATGCAACTTGTTGTTCCATGCCCAGTCTGCATACAATACAGACACAATGTTAATGTACTGCCTGTAGTGAGCAGGTATTGAAATACTTGCTGGTGTGAGCACTAATTTGATCACTTGTGCAGAAAAGTGGTTCACCTGCTGGCGTCTGAAGTAAAATGGTTACCCGTGCAGGACAATGTTACTGGTACAGGACACCGTCATTGTGTGTACAGGATAACATTGCTACCTGTACATAAGAAAGATAAGAAATAGGAGCAGGCCATATGGCCCCTCGAGCCTGCTCCACCATTCAATAAGATCATGGCTGATCATTGACCTCAACTCCACTTTCCCACCCGATCCCCATATCCCTTGATTCCCCTAGAGTCCAAAAATCTATCTATCTATCTCAGCCTTGAATATACTCAAAGACTCAGCATTCACAGCCCTCTGGGGCAGAGAATTCCAAAGATTCAGTTCAGCATGGTTACCTGTACAGAAGAGGTTTACCTGCTGGTGTGTGAGCCAAGATAAGAAGTCCAAGCATATTTTTACCTGCTGATGACTGAGGTGTCCCATCTCCTTATATCCTAAGGCTAATACACGCGCTCCCTCTCGTGACATCTCCGTGTGGACAGCATCATAGTTTTGGGGACGCTCAGAGAACTAGAAAACAACCACATATACAACAGAATCAATAAAACCACGTACAATACAATGGATAAAACCAAACCAGTGATGGATTCCTGAAGCATCACAATAACACCTGGTACAGCAGTAGATGGCTCTGTGCCAATGCCCTCACATGGTGAGTTACCAATTGTGGCCAAGACCTTGGCGGTCAGCAAGAAGGAGGACATGTCCTTCCTCTCAGGGAGGGACAAAAATACCTAGGAAAGTGAGCCACCCCCAGCAGCTCTTTCTGTGACCCAATTGCGGAACAGCACTGGACCTGTGCCCCGCCTCAGCGGAACTGCTACATGACACGGCCTGTTCCGGGACGGGAGGAACACTACTGCAATAAGAGAAATTAGACAGAAGGTTTTAATAATTCAATCTCTGGCTTTCCGCAAGATAATGCAGAACCTACCCAGTCAAACAGGGCTCGCTATCCCTCAATTTTTAAACACTGGCTCACAACTGAGAATATTTTATTAGCTTTCAAATATTTTCATGGTCAAAAGATGGAGTTAGATTATGGTTTTTGGCACCAAAAAACAATGTAAATGTAGTCAAAAACATTCCTGATTTTTCAAAGATAAATTTTATTATTTATACATAGCTTGCACTTAGATGTAAATTTTCTTATCCTCTAGCTTAAACCTTTCCTCTCGTTCTTGGGCTCCTCCATTGTCCAAGGCCATACATCACCGATCAAGTGTGAACGGGTCACCTCCTCCCAAAGCCAGTCCTAACCCATCTGAAAGGTGTACACGAGTGACCTGGGCTCTGTTGTCACCCCCCCCACAGGGAGCAAGTGCTTCTACTGCCTCACCCCAACATCTCTGCGATGTGAAACTCACATTTGGGAACAGAGAGCCTAACTCGCTGCCGCTGCTCCACGATGAACTGCGCCACCTCGACTTTACGTGGATATAGAATCTTGCAGCATTGAAAGAGGCCAATCGGCCCATCACGTCTATGCCGGCTCTTAAAAGAGAATTGGATAAATACCCCGTCTGAAAGTTACTGCTGAATCTTCTTCCACCACCGTTTCAGGCAGGCAGTGCATTCCAGATCATAACTCAATGCGTAAATTTATTTCCATCTCCCCCTCGATTTTTTGCTAATTACCTTAATTGAGTGCACTGTCACTTAGTAAGAGGCGACTGTGGTTTACAATTAACTGTTGCGGCGGGGGGTTGGAAGCATGATGGAGAGGGGAAAGAAATAAGACTTCTGCTGTTTGATACAGTGAAATAAAGGGCAGTTTTTGCACACGTTTACCATGTAAATGGAAAACAGTAGGAAACCACCCCCCCGCCCCACAGGTCCCTACGCATCCCTTCAGATTCACATGGTGCTCAATGCCCTGGCCAGGCTCCTTACCATGCTACGCAGTGTCTCAGGCGCTCCCTTCACAGCACTGATGTATTGGAGATCCGTGGAGCCCATCTTTTCGTAAGAGCCGAGGACTGACATGCGTTTCAGCGCGCTGGCAAAGTGAAAGCGCTGGTGGATTTTCAGACCTTGCGATTTGATACTTTTGGGAAAAACCTTCTCATCTGGGGAATGAAGGTCAACAGTGAGGCAAAGTTTTGTTTTTAAAAATGTTCTGTTGAATTCGGCAACTTTTCTGCACAGTAGGCGACTGAAAAACAACATTTTAAATTGGCTTATCAAAACGATACTGCAGGTTTGGAAATGTTTTTGCATCGCTTTGCTCCTGAAGCAGTAAGTGGGGCTGTTAACAGTTAAACTGTTAATATTAAAATAGATGAGGATATTGTTTTAGAAAGAGTAAGGAACCGTAAAATATCAGGCTGCCAGCCCAGATGATATTTGCCCTCGGGTCCTTTAAGGAGATGGGACAGGCCCCTTGCCCGGATCTCCAATAGCTCGCTGGAGTCAGGGGACCGTTCCCTCAGACTGCAAGGAGGTTAACATAGTTTTAATTTTTAAAAAGGAGGATAAAGTTAGAACCGGCTAACTATAGGCCCATTAGCCTGACGTCAGTAATAGGAAAGATGCAAGATGAATCATTAGGGATGCACTTTATGACCACTTAGACAGAGAAGGCTTTATTGGGACACACAACATGGCTTCTGGAAATTGATTGAAGAAGTCACCAAGTTAGTGGATAAGGGTACCCTGGCATACACTGTCTACTTGGACTTTCAGAGAGCCTTTGATAAGGTACCGCACAATAGGTTACTCTGCAGGATAGAATCTTGTGGAATTAGTGGTGATCTGCTGCAGTGGATTGAGAATTGGCTGAATGCTCGTAGGCAGAAAGTGTTTGTCGATGGATTTGGATCAGCTTGGAGACCGGTTATCAGTGGCATCCCGCAGGGATTGGTGCTAGGACCTTCGCCATTTACTATTTTCATTAATGATCTAGATGTAGGTGTTGGGGGGAATGATCCGCGAGTTTGCGGACAATACCAAGGTATGTGCGAGAGTCAGGACTGTCGAGGATGCTCGACTACTGCAAGCGCAACTCAATGTGCTGAGGGATTGGGTCCATGTTTGGCAAATGATGTTTAACTTAGAAAAATGCAGAGTTATGCACGTGGGCTGGTCAAATGCTAAATATACATACACCCTACAGGGAAAAGAATTCAAGTCAGTGGTGAAAGAATGAGATCTGGGTGTTTTAGTGCATCACTCTCTGAAGGTTCCTGACCAATGCCGTGAAACTAGAGCTAAAATGAACAGGGTTCTAGGGTGTAGACGCAGGACAATTCACTATAAAACAAAGCGTACCATTTTGTCCTTGTACAAGGCCTTGGTTGGGCCTCAGTTAGAATACTGTGTCCAGTTTTGGTCTCCTCATATGGTGGGTGATATTGAGGTTCTGGAAAGGGTGCAGAGGAGGGCCACAAGATTAATTCCTAGTCTAAAACACCTTAGTTACCCAGATAAGCTCAATGAGCTGGGTCTCCACACCTTAGAGAAGCGTAGACTTAAGGGGGGATTTGATCGAGATTTATAAATAATAAAGGAACGAGCTTGTGGTTATGTAGACCAATTATTTCAAGATTAATTCCCAGCGGGGTCACGCTTACGAGTTATGCAAGGGCAGAACTAGGTTGGATGTTAGACAGTTCTTCTGATAATAGAGATGTGGAACAGGTTGTCGGCTCTTGCAGTGAACACTGATTCGCTTCAAGGGAGAGCTGGACCTGTTTCTGACTGGGGTGGAGATCACCGCGTATTAGAAGTAGGTATCCTGTAATACAAATCAAGGTCAATGTGATCTGGACTCATTTTGATCGCCCAAGGGTGGGGAGTTTTCCAGTTCCCCATGCCCCTAATTGGCCTGGGGTTTTATCTGGTTTCTCGCCTCTCCTAGGAGATTTTACATGGTGCTGTGTAGGGTGGGGAGCAACGATCCCTTTAAGCTACGCGGCCGCGCAGCTGACTGGACCACCCGTGCAGCCAGCTCACTGGCTTTTCAATGCAAAAACCGCGCAACGGCGGATTCTTAAAGGGGCCGCGCAGCCCCCCCCAAAGATTAGAGGGAACATTGTGGGGTGTGTATATAATGTGATGCACAGGGCATCACAACTGTGTGCAACAGGCTGGATGGACCAATGGGTCTTTTCCTGTCAATAATTTTCATATTGTATGGCCAAGAACAAATGTAATAGAGCCACACCAACAAGAGTTAGTGGCGAGGCTGCAAAACGGTTGGATTTTTTTTACATTAAGACACCACCTGCTAGACATCACTAAAGCTGAGGCAAGCAAGAGAGACGACTAACTAAATCTGGAAGTAAAATACAGAAGGAGGATCAGTGTTCAAGGTTTTTGAACTGGGAAAGAATGATTTAAAGTAGGACACAATGCGATGAGTCACAATTTCAACACAAGTAGGTGGACGAGCAAGTAGGAGAGACAAAAGGAGGGAGCTCAGAGGAAAACTAGTTGTGTTCCGCAGGGGTCAGTGCTGGGACCCTAACTCTTTACAATCTATATTAACGATTTGGAGGAGGGGACAAAGTGCAACGTATCCAAGTTTGCAGACGATAAAGATGGGAGGGAAAGCAGTGAGTGAGGAGGACATAAAAAACCTGCAAAAGGACATAGACAGGCTAAGTGAGTGGGCAGAAATTTGGCAGATGGAATATAATGCTGGAAAGTGTGAGGTTATGCACTTTGGCAGAAAAAAATCAAAGAGCAAGTTATTATCTAAATGGAAAGAAACTGCAAAGTGCTACAGTACAAAAGGGACCTGGGGGTCCTGGTGCATGAAACACAGAAGGTTAGTATGCAGGTACAGCAGGTGATCAGGAAGGCCAATGGAATCTTGGCTTTTATTGCAAGGGGGATGGAGTATAAAAGCAGGGAAGTCTTGCTTCAGCTATACAGGGTACTGGTGAGGCCACACCTGGAGTACTGCGTAAGTTTTGGTTTCCATATTTAAGAAAAGATATACTTGCTCTCGAGACAGTTCAGAGAAGGTTCACTCGGTTGATTCCGGAGATGAGGGGGTTGAGTTATGAGGAAAGGTTGAGTAGGTTGGGCCTCTACTCATTGGAATACAGAAGAATGAGAGGCGATCTTATCGAAACATATAAGATTGTGAGGGGGCTTGATCGGGTGGAGGCGGGGAGGATGTTTCCACTGATGGGTGAGACTAGAACTAGGGGACATAATCTTAGAATAAGGGGCTGCCGTTTCAAAACTGAGATGAGGAGAAACTTCTTCACTCAGAGGGTAGTAAATCTATGGAATTTGCTACCTCAGAGAGCTGTGGAAGCTGCGACATTAAATAAATTTAAAACGGAGATAGACAGTTTCCTAGCTGATAAGGGAATTAAGGGTTATGGGGAGCGGGCAGGGAAGTGGACGTGAGTCTAGGTTCGGATCAGCCATGATCCTATTGAATGGCGGAGCAGGCCCGAGGGGCCGTATGGCCGACTCCTGCTCCTACTGCTTATGTTCTTATAAAACTGACCACAGGGTATGACAGGAGAAATAAGAAAAAAAAACAGAATTGAAGGAGTGTGAGAGCGCAAGATGAGAGCAGCATTAGAAGGAGATTGTGCAAGAAAGCAAGTCTCACACACATATAAGCATACAGTAACCACAGCTTCTTTGCATCCGGTCCTGGCTAGATGAGGACTTCCCCAGAAATGAAATGGGTTGGTTCATCAAACAATTATACATTGCAGGATAGCTATACCATTAAAAACGGCAGCAGCTAACAACTCGAATTTCAGATACCAAAGCACCATTAATGAAATCACCATATATTGAGTACCTTCAGAAACTATATATACTTTTGACTGTTTTTTTTGTAATGGTAGGCGCCACAATTAATGGAACATGTGCCCATCTTCACAGCACCGTATTAATGGAAACAGAAAAACACCCTTTTCACCTTTTGTGAGTGTCCAGTCAACTGCGGTTAGCATCGCCTTCTCAAGGGGATCGCCGACCAACGTCCCATCGTCCATCTGTACCAGCGAGTGACACGTCGCCACCACCCGGTGTGTCTGCAGGGGAATCTCCGACACTGAGACCAACTCCTTCCCCTCCCTGCAACGCAAGTAGAAACATTCATCATTGCTCTAAATACAGCATCTTCAAGAGCAGTCTGGCTACACTGTACATTTGGTTCAGAACTTTAAGCCCTCACTCTGCACAAAGATTTAAAAAAAAACCTCACCCAAATGACCAACTTGAACTATAAGTGAATAAAGTCTTTATTTAAATAAACAGCCAGGAGGGCAGGGCGAGAGTATCCAAACTGCAGCTGCCGAGCCCCAACAACTCACCCCCGTGCGCACTTATAGTTCTTATTTGTTAGCGTGTTCTTTTTGAATTTTGAGTGCGGAGGTTTGTTTTTAGCACTGCTGCCTCGCTGGTGAACAAATCCTAAATCAGGAGAGAGAGATCCGCAGGTACCAGTAACACGAGATCGCTGCACATTCAGATCCTACAGTAGAGTCCGAGGAGTCTCTGGAGCAGCTGCTGCAGGTTCGGGATGTGTTAGGGCTCCGCTCCAAACTGTGCCAAGTATCCATAAATGCAGTAATAAATGCTCACTCCTGTTAGCAATTGTCCCCGAGTACAAATTAAGGTAGCACAGTGTTTAACAGATTCCGCTGGCAGTGCAGGGAATGAGATGTTGAGCTTTAACGCTTGCATCATTTGGGTATTTTTTTCCCCAGTAAATGTTTTCATTCTTGAGATGTGGGTGTCGCTGGCAAGGCCGGCATTTAGTGCCCATCCCTAGTTGCCCTGAGTAGGTGCTGCTGGGCCTTCTTCTTGAAGTACTGAGTAGCGGTTTGATACCACGGAGTGTCTTGCTCGGTCTCGTCAGAGGGCAATTAAGAGCCAACCACATTGATTTGGGACCGGAGTCTCATATAGGCCAGACTGGTCAAAGACGGCAGGTAGTGAACCAGTTGGGTTTTTACAACAACCTGACAGCTTCATGGTCACTTTTACTGATACCAGCTATTTATTTCCAGATTTTTTTTAAACTAAATTTGAATTCTTAAATTGCCACGTTGTGATTTGAACACATGTTCTCTGCACAAGTCCAGTAACTTTGCTGTATCAAGACCTAGCTGCGAACATACAAAAATAACGGGCAGGAAAAGACTAGCTGGTCCATCAAGCCGGCCCCACACTCATGATGCCTGGAGCATTCTCACGAGTGTGGGGTGGGCGGGGGACCAGATATAAAGACAGAAAATGCAGCACGCGGTAGAGAGAGATCAGTCCCTCTGTACAGCCAGTTCCCAATCTCAGTCCCTCTGTACAGCCAGTTCCCAATCTCAGTCCCTCTGTACAGCCAGTTCCCAATCTCAGTCCCTCTGTACAGCCAGTTCCCAATCTCAGTCCCTCTGTACAGCCAGTTCCCAATCTCAGTCCCTCTGTACAGCCAGTTCCCAATCTCAGTCCCTCTGTACAGCCAGTTCCCAATCTCAGTCAAGTGGTCACCAAGCAGAGGCCAGGCACTTTCGAGTTGGAAGAGGAATAGTTTATTAAAACAAAGTATTACTTCAGCCTATTGCCACACACCGGCTAATTGCCAGTCAAGGAACACGCGCAGATTTTTTAGTTTAACGTCTCAGGCTAAGGATGGCACCTCTTGCAACGCAGGACTCCTTCAATACTGTAGTGTCAAGCCCAGGTTATTAAAAATAAACACAAAAGGAAGGGAAGGCAGACTAAGAAAAACATAAGCTGCATTTTTTAAAATACATATTAAAGACGACTGTTTGAAAAGTTTTAGTTAAAAGTTGCTGTAGCTTCACTTCATTTTCTGTGCAGGGTGACTGCAATTTCCTCAAAGCTCTCTAGGGGTCACTGTAGGCCACTGAAAAAAAACTTGCCAACCAGAGTCTCTTGCACTTTGTTTGAAAAGCGACTATTTCAGTCAATGGTTATATTGGAGTCGATGGGAATCACTTGGGGATCTGTTTTAAAGGTATTCCCACGGCGAGGGTCACGAAACAGGGAGGGGGAAAAGCTTCAATTTGTGAAATCAATAGATTCTGCATCTCTTCACTGAACAGGGTGCCAGCAATGCAGAGACTGTTGCAGGGCTATCTGACTGCTGGCATTTTACAAATCCATCTCGGGATCAGCTGCGCAGGTCAAAGAAAAGGTTGAGCAACAAAGGGTGCACCAGATTAAACCCATATTGCATCAATACCTGCTTCTGCTCAATAACTTTAAATGTACGAAACCTTTCCCACTCACAGCAACGTAACAATCAAAATTCTGGATATTTCAGCACATGATCAAATCACCCGACCTTCTCCCAACTAAGACATGTTTTTGCAATGATGGGACAGTGTAGAGGGAGCTTTACTCTGTATCTAACCCGTGCTGTACCTGCCCTGGGAGTGTTTGATGGGACAGTGTAGAGGGAGCTTTACTCTGTATCTAACCCGTGCTGTACCTGCCCTGGGAGTGTTTGACGGGACAGTGTAGAGGGAGCTTTACTCTGTATCTAACCCGGGCTGTACCTGCCTTGGGAGTGTTTGACGGGACAGTGTAGAGGGAGCTTTACTCTGTATCTAACCCGGGCTGTACCTGCCTTGGGAGTGTTTGACGGGACAGTGTAGAGGGAGCTTTACTCTGTATCTAACCCGGGCTGTACCTGCCTTGGGAGTGTTTGATGGGATAGTGTAGAGGGAGCTTTACTCTGTATCTAACCCGGGCTGTACCTGCCCTGGGAGTGTTTGATGGGACAGTGTAGAGGGAGTTTTACTCTGTATCTAACCCGTGCCTTGGGTGTGTTTGACGTTGGCACTCGAGGACAGCAATCAGAGCTTTCCATTCCCCAGCACCAACCTCCCTCACCTTGAGCACATAATTCACACAAAAAAAGGTACTGCGTCACCCTGACACTGGCGTTTGTGTATAGGATCTCTGGCAGTAGTCCAACAGCAGGCACCGCTCAATGATATAGGACGTAGTCAAAGCACATACTGTGTGTGCTGACGGAGGTCAATGCAAGGACACAGACGCTTATCAATGCCACCTTCGCATTGGGCACCCGGGGCGTTAAGAGAAAAAGACTTGGAAAAGTGACAGTTGTGATAAAAAAAAGTCCACATTTCATAATTCTACCAACAAATGAAACACTGTACCGTGACCGTAACACACACACCAACTGAAAGTTCATGTGGGTGAGCATGCAGATCGAGATCAAGGAGTGCCTTGGAGCCCTCAGACATCTCTCATCTCTTCTCTTATGAGCCTGACCTAATGCAGTGGGAGCTGGCTGCACCTGTGTCTTCTGAACAATGGGGCCCTTCTTGTATTAACCTGCTCTCCCAGCGCACAGGTCATACGGTTCCTACATTTTGCAATCCAAGCTTTTTTATGGAGGGGTAAAAAAAAACCCTGACAGAATTCTAAAGACCCTTGTGGCGAGATTTGTATTTCCCTCGTAGTCTGACTAAGAGTTAGATTAAAATTCTTCAGCACAATAACTTTTCTGATGCTCCCCCCGAGCCTCAGTGTATGACTGTGAGCAGAGACCACAAAATCCGACCAGGTCACCAACACAACAGCTTCCTTGACCTGGATCTGGGAGGCAGCAGGTCTCGTCATCAGCATCTCACTTTAATCAATAGGGAATATTTTGCTGGTAATTGGTAGCTTCCAGGAATCGTTGGGGGAGGAGGGGGGAAATCTGACTGCAAAGATATTTTCTAAAAATGGAATAAACTTTGAGCAAGTCAGCAGTCCAGTTTAAATGTAAACAGGGGAGGTGGGGAGGGGGACTTCACTCTCTCCCAAGAATCGAGAGATAAACACACTGGCAACACAGGAGCTGCATTCCCTTTACAACAGGTCAGGGACCTCGGAGGCTCTTTTGATTTTACTACAACATCCCAAATCAACGTCCCGTCTCAACAGCGCGAGGTGGGTTTCGACTCCATAGTGCAACTGAACGGAAACTAGATATACTGTCGACTGCAATCAGCTCAAGCTTTACTGTAGCTAAAGGAGTTTCAAAGTATCCGCATAGACATTGCTGACTGTTGAGATGAGGCGGCGTGATCTGGGCGGCACTGTGCGTGCCGGTTACACACAGGAGTAGGATAACCACCCTACGATACATGCACAGCAAGCTCCCAATCTTAGCCAGGCACCAAGGGGAGCAGCTTTCCTCGGAGCGAGAAGAATTGGAAGGCGAGTGAAACTGTGCATTAACTGGGAGCCAGTGATGCACAGTAATGACAGGACAGGCTTGGAAACAGGTTGAAGGGCATCTCTCGGGTACTCACACAACAAATGATAGATAGCATAACAACAACCTGCATTTGTATAGCTCCTTTCATGTAGTAAATCGTCCCAAGGCGCTTGACAAAAACGTTATCAAACAAGATTTGACACTAAGACACTAGTCCACATAAGGAGACACAAGGACAGGTGACCAAAAGCTTGGTCAGAGAGGTAGGTTTTAAGGAGCGTCTTAAAGAAGGATTTCCAGCAAAAAAAGTTTTTTGTTTTCCATACAGACCCCAGCATCTGCCACATTGTCTTTGATGTAATGTTTTCCTGACTGACCTGTTTGGACACCATCCACACCTTTGATTGCCGAGATTATCTCTCTGCCGAGGTGTGATAAAGGACAGTTAGAAAGATTAACTGTAATCATCTGGCAGTGTTCTCTGACTATATATGCTGTGCCTATATGCATCTCTTCACTTCACCTGACGAAGGAGCAGCGCTCCGAAAGCTTGTGATTTCAAATAAAGCTGTTGGGACTATAACCTGGTGTTGTGCGACTTCTCACATTTGTCCACCCCAGTCCAACACCGGCATCTCCACATTAAAGAAGGAGGGAGAGGTAGAGAGGCGGAGAGGTTTAGGGAGGGAATTCCAGAGCTCAGGGCCCAGGCAGTTGAAGGCACGGCCGCCAATGGTGTGACGATGAAAAATCGGTGATGCGCAAGAGGCCAGAATTGGAGGAAAGCAGCGTTTAAGTGGGGTGGGGGGGGGGGGAAGAGAAGAAAAGGCAGGGGGGAAAGGGAGTACTGCAGTCTGGCCAGCACACGTGCGACTGTGCTCCAGGAAGGAGTCAGGAGGGGAGAGGAGGAGGAAATTTGCAAGAAAACAAAGAATGCTCACCTGAGCCCAGCGACCCCTCTGACCACCAGGTTATCACTCGTCAGAGTGCCAGTTTTATCGAAGCAGCAGAATTGCACTTTCCCGGCAAAGGGGATTCGGAAAGGTTCTGTGCAGTAAACGTCTGAAAGAGGAAGCAGCAGGTTCAACACTATTGTCCCTAATTCCAGTCTGCACAACTTACTGGTGTGAATGTGATGCAAACAGAAATGTTTTACACGAGGGCTTAACCTTACAAACACTGCATTTCTACATTACAACAGTAACTATACCACAAAAGTACTTCATTGGCTGTAAAGCGATTTGGGATGCCCTGGCGCTATAGAAATGCAAGTTCTTTCTTTGACTTACTAATTAGTGGCCTTGGAAGGAGTGCAGCACAGATTCACCAGAATGTTACCAGGGCTGCAAGCGTTAAATTATGAGGAGCGATTACATAAACTCGGCTTGTATTCCCTGGAATGTAGGTGGTTAAGGGATGATTTGATAGGGGAGAGAGAGAGAGAGAGAGAGAGAGAGAGAAACTTTTTCTGCTGGTGAGGGAGTCTAGTACAAGGGGACGTAACCTTAAAATCAAAGCCAGTCCATTCGGGAGAGAAGTTAGGAAACACTTCTTCACGCAAAGGGTGGAACTCTCTCCCACAAAAAGCAGTAGATGCTGGGGCTCAATTCATCATTTTAAATCGGAGATCGATAGACTTTTGCTGGCCAAGGGTATTAAGGGATATGGCGCCAAGGCGGGTGGATGGAGTTAGGATACAGATCAGCCATGATCTCATTGAATGGCGGAACAGGCTCAAAGGACTGAAAGGCCTCCTCCTCTTCCTGTGCTCCTAGCTCGAGCTCTTCCCGTTTTAATCTCCAGCCTGTGCCAAATTGGCAGAACTCTACAAAGAACTACTAAGGCACCACAACTGACTTCAGTGTCCCCGAGCTAGGGAGGGAGAAGAAGCCAGGGTTTATGTCCCCGATCACTATCTCCTGACCTTTTCTGGAAAGGGCATGATCAGGCTTTGCTATGATGCCCTCACCAGTCGACCATCCTCTCCGTCTAGACTTACATGTGAAGAACAGCCACCTTGGTGAAGTGCCAGAGAGCAGCTGGCGTCCAGGGAACCACTCGGGGTAAGGAGGTAACCATCTCAGGCAATGCTCCCCTGAAGGAAATCAGGAGAACCCGTGTAGATCGCTCACCAGCTGCTGCTGCTGGAAAAGATACCGCGCATGCGCGGCCACTGAATTATGCTGACAGTGACAGCGGAGCTGATACAGTAGTGTCAGTAAACCAGTATAGTTAATATAATAAGAATGTGAATTTGATTAGTGCCTTTAATATAAAAAAACACCCAAGATATTTCACTGATGGGTACTGCAAATGGATATCAAGCCACAAATAGATTAGCTGATGCAGAAAGCTTGGCTGGAGTGATGAAGAGTTATGAAGGGAGGGAAGAGAGAAAGGTGGATAGGCCAAGGGTCAGAATTCTGGAGAGTAGGACTGAGGTGGTGGAACATAGCAGCAGGAGGAGGCCATTCAGCCCCTCGAGCCTCTTCTGCAATTCAATTAGATCATGGTTGATCTGTATCAAAACTCTTGAAACCCTTATCCAACAAAAATCTATTGATCGGTTTTGAAAATTTCAATTGAAATGGGTGGGGGGAGGGGGGATGAATGGAAGGCCAGAAACAGAAGAATGGAGTATAACAGGGCGATAGGGCTGGAGGAGTTTGCAGAGGTACAGCAAGACAATGCATTAGCAGATGGGGAGCCAGTGAAGGTCAGTGCAGACTGCCGTGATGGGTGAATGGGATTCGGTGCGGGACAGGACACAAATGGCAAGAGCTTTGCACAAATTGGGAACTTATGGAGAGGAGAGTGGACAGGAGGCCAACAAAGCAGGGCATTGGAATAGGCCGGTCTGGACGTGACCAAGGCATGTATAACGGTTTCAGCAGAAGGGCTGAGGTCGGGGTGGAGGCTGCCAATTTGACAAAGGTGGAAGTAGCAAATTATGGTGATCAAGAAGACAAAGTTGGTTGGGGAGTCTAGGACTAGGGGGCATAGTCTAAAAATTAGAGCGAGGCCTTTCAGGAGTGAATTTAGGGAACACTTCTACACACAAAGGGTGGTGGAAGTTTGGAACTCTCTTCTGCAAAAGGCAATTGATGTTAGGTCAATTGTTAATGTTAAATCTGAGATTGATAGATTTTTGTTAACCAAAGGTATTAAGGGATACGGGGCAAAGGCAGGTATATGGAGTTAGGTCGCAGATCAGCCGTGATCTCATTGAATGGCAGAACAGGCTCGAGGGGCTGAATGGCCTCCTCCTGTTCCTATAGCCTAGTTATAAAGTCAGTAGAAAGTCAATAGCTCAATTATACAGTCAGCATCCCAGAACACGTCACCTTTTATTTTAAAATGAAGCTTTGCTGCTGACCAATAGCAGAGACCTATTACTAGAGGTGCAAACATCAATTCATTATATTTTACAAGTTCCCACTCATTTTAAAATGCCGTATAAAGAATAGAATAGTCCTGCATGTAAACGGGAGCCAATTCGATCAGAAAGTGCAGCAGTCTTTGCCCCCGCCCCCCCCCCTCCTCCCGCCACCCTGCACCCGAGAGAAGAATCTTGAATAGATCTTAAAATCGCAGCTTCAAACCATTTAAAAAGACGTTTGGTTGTGAAAAATTGGTACTTTTTTTTTAAAAAAAAACTTAAAACTATGAAGTTAGCCTCAGCTTTTTCGGTATCCCCATACTGGCCCCAGTTCACATACAGGAATTTTACTTTCAGTGACAGCGCAATTTAAAAAAAAACAGATCACATCAAAAGGAACATCAAACATTTCTGGAGCGCACAGATTCAGTTGTGGGTTCTATTTGTCTGTGAGACAGCTCACAATTAACTGTTAGATACTGCAGGTGAATTATTTAACTGTCGCCGACTGCAAGACAAGGAACGCTTCCCTTCCTGATGGATTACATTTCACAGACACCGCAGTCATCGAAAGCCAATCTTAAGCAAACACAGGCACCACATATGTACATCAGAGGACTTGTTCATCTGATAGCGAGAGCCCCATGTCAAATCTCCACGCAAGATTTATTCCCCCTTGAGAAATAATATCAGTACTAAATAAAAAGCATGCGTTATGGCTCTCTCGTCAATGTCATAATAAAGGCTGGAGCAGCCCAGGGAAAACCGAGCCAGACCCAAAGGGCTCCTGCTTGTGGATCAGTGCTAAGCGTTCCCTTTTCTCACTCAGTTCCCTCCCTCCCTCCATCTACTGAAAGTCTCGACTCTTGGCCAGGGTAGGACTCCACAGTCCCTGGGCACTGCATGGTACCTCGCTTTCAGTGCCAATTATTCACAGGTGAGCTTTCAGAACAACTTGTAAAACGTCCCAAGGTACTTCACAGGAGCGATATAAAACGATATTTGACACAGAGCCACATAAGGAGATATCAGGGTAGATCTTGGTCAAAGAGGTAGGTTTTAAGGAACGCCATAAAAGGAGGAAAGAAAGATAGAGAGGCGGAGAGGGAATTCCAGAGCTTAGGGCCTCGGCAGCTAATGGCCGCAGGCTATTCGACCGCAGGCAGAGTCACACAACAGGAATCACTGGATAACAATCGGGAGTAGGAAACACGGCTGATGTTCATCCTCTGAAAGCAGGGAGTGGAGGCCAACTGAAGCATCGCTGCTGATGGCCTGGCTGAAACAGCAAACTCAACACAGGCCGGGGGACTGGACCCGAGAGCCTCCTGATTGGTACGACTCACTTGATAGATTTGCTAAGCCATTGGGGGAGCCTGGCGTGAGTTACAGGATGTTATTGGCAGAGTAGATGTAAATTATTTCTCGTCCCACCCGCCACAAAACAATTTCAAGTATCTGCTGCGAGAGGAGACGGTCCTCATTGTGCCCATTAAAAAACAGGCGCTTGCCGATGTAACAGTTCAATAATGACGTACCCAACAGGTCCAACCTCGGCTGCTGAGGTAGGTGCACCAGCACCATTATACTAGTACTGTCAAGGAGCATCCCACTTCAACAACAACTTGCATTTAGATAGCGCCTTTAACATAGTAAAACATCCCAAGGCGCGTCACAGAAGTGTTAGCAGACAAAAATTGACATTGAACCAAAGGAGACGACATTAGGGCAGGTGACCAAAAGCTTGGTCAGAGAGATATGTTTTAAGCAGAGTCTTCAAGGAGAGAGAGAGAGAGAGAGAGAGAGAGAGAGAGAGAGAGAGAGAGAGAGAGAGAGAGAGAGGGTTTAGGGAGAGAATTCTAGAGCTTAGGGCCTAGACGACTGAAGGCACGGCCACCAATGTAATAAAAAAACGCATGAAGATGAAGACAGGGCAAGTTTGCAAACACGGGTTACAGTACTGGAGAGTTTGTAATGTTTATTTGTAATTATATTTATAAAGGAGGGAGACAGCTCAAATACTCCTTGCGCTCCCCTTTTCAGGTTCTGGCCTCTTGTCCATCTCCGATTTACTTCACCCAATCATTGGTGGCCGTGCCTTCAGCAGACTAGGCTCTAAGCTCTGGGAATTCCTTCCCTAAACCTCTCCACCTCTCCTCCTTTAAGGCGCTTCTTAAAACCTACCTCTTTGACCAAGCTTTTGGTCACCTGCCCTAATATCTCCTTACCCTTTACCCAGAGAGTGGTGAGAATGTGGAACTTGCTACCACTAGGAGTAGTTGAGGCGCATAACATACAATTAAGGGAAAACTCGATAAGTAGAGTAGGGTGAAAGGAATAGAAGGATACGCTGATAGGGTTAGATGAAGAGGGGTGGGAGAAGGCTCGTGTGGAACACAAACACAGGCCTGGACCAGTTGGACCAAATGCCTGTTTCTGTGCTGCACATTCTATGTAATTCTATATAATGTGGCTTGGTATCAAATTTTGTCCGATTCCGCTCCTGTGAAGTGCGCTGGGACGTTAAAGGCACTAATAAATGCAAGTTGATGTTGGTTGATGTGTGTCTGTCATTGTGGTCAAGTGCCGTACTCTCTCTCCTTTCTTGCATCTTTATATACTTGCTGTTATACTTTACCTCACATTCTCGGAAATATCAAGGGCCTGCAGAGCGAGTTCATGCCACTTGTGCACTATCCGAGTACATCCTTGCACGCCAGCTTGTGCCGATTTTACTTGTGTTGCACCGTGTGACAGTCCTGCCCTCCCACGCCCAAAAGAAAATCTGAACGATTGCAAGTTCAGTCCTTAGATCTCTACCAGCAATTCATTAGATCTTTTGCTAATGATCAGGTGAACGAGGCTGTTGAGACATTACATGCACCAAGTAAAGCATTCCCGACCCATAACTCACTTATATGGAAGGGAACACAGTGACTTTCTACATTTTCAGTCTGATATCGTTTGCCAAGTCATATTTCTGACTTGGCCCAGCTCTGAACATCCCAAAAAGATTTGCATTGCCAACTTAATTTTTATTATTAGGATATAAATTCATACAATCAACAATATTACCAAGTAAAATACTATTTTATTGAGAGAATGAGGAGACTAAGCCTATATTCCCTAGAATTTAGAAGAACGAGAGGTGATCGTATTGGAACATATTGAATTCTGACAGGGTAGATGCTGAGAGGATGTTTCCCCCTGGCTGGGGAGTCTAGAACACGGGGTCACAGTCTCAGGATAAGGGGTCGGCCATTTAGAACTGAGACGAGGAGAAATTTCTTCACTCAGAGGTTTGTGAACCTTTGGAATTCTCTACCCGAGAGAGCTGTGGATGCAGTCATTGAGTATATTCAAGACAGAGGTCAATAGATTTTTGGATACTAAGGGAATCAAGGGATATGGGGATAGTGGAGTTGAGGTAAAAGATCAGTCATGATCATATTAAATGGCAGAGCAGGTTCGAAGGGCCGGAATGGCCTACTCCTGCTCCTATTTCATGCTCTTACTATTATGGGGATGATGAGACATGTTGATAAATGAATTTCTCTACCACATACCCAATGACATTTAGGCTTTATTTGGTGCATGTCAGTAGGAACACCATACTCAAGCATTAACTGCATTACACTGTTAAACTGGGGAAATCTTGCTGTCTCTCCTCTACTTAGTAACTCACCAAACGATCGGTATAAATAGTTTATCTCTGGTTACTTATCAAAACCCCTCATGATTTTGAGCAATTTGATCAGAGCTGTTCACTTATTATTATTAAAAGGCTTTTTTTCTCTGCCAACTCCCTCCTTTTTTTGTCTGAAGGTATTGACTCTTAAGGATTGATATGGATTCGTGGGCGTCAGGTGCCCTTCAGTACCTTGACCAAGTTGCCACTATTGACCCTGTGAGCCTCGGCAATGATGGTTGGTAGCCTGGGGGGCGGGGGGCATCACCTCCGAGCTCCATTGTGCCATTCCCCTGATATGCAGACTTCCAGAGAAGGTTGTTAGCGAGCAATGAGAGTGGGGTGGGGGTGGGAGTGGGGGACTGCGCTCTATCAATTCCCCACTCCCTAAACCAATTAAGCAAAGGCCAACTGCACCATCCCTAGCACGGGCCTGGTTGAGATCAGCTAACTCAGCAGAGATGAGGGATCTAACGTCGGGCTCTCCTAGTCAGTTTGCCTCAATAACTCACTGGATAAGAGGGTTTCCAGCAACTTTCCCTACAAGATGCACGGCTGCGCAGCTCTCTGCTGGTCCCGCGCAGCTTTTGCAATGTTAAAGTTCATGCATGCGCGAAACTGTGAATGGGCCGCGCACCCAAAAAAATTACAGGGAACTTTGGTTTCCAGGACATACGGTCAGCCCTGGCTCAGTTGGTAGTGCTCTCGCCTCTAAGTCAGAATGTCGTGGGTTCAAGTGCCACTCTGGAATGGCCTACTCCTGTTCCTAGATGCATTTTGAATATAAAAATGACCTTCGCCTGTTTAAAACCCAACTTTTTCTATGTAATTTAGTCGGCTGTCGCAGCATACAGTGGTTTCAGTAAGTTGGCAGAATGTGAAACCCCCTCTAGCAGTACGTGCATGCCTACAGTTTGAACCCTTCAGCTCCACATGGTACTTACGGAGTTTAGCCAATGCAATGAGGGAAGTGTTGACCGCCAGTGACAATTCAATCGGGAGCTCGGGTGGGACAACAGACGTTAGGATCAGTGTGCACTCCAAAAACAACTTGTAGCGGTTTCTGTTTGGGTCCTTCGTACCTGCAAGCAAGAATGAAAAGGATTGCCCAGAAACGTCCACAGTGAATACAGTTCTTTGAAACGATAAACCTCATGGCTGGCATAAACCAGAAGGGCAGTCAGTGACTTCTACAATCACTGGTTTGAGACCCGGAAAAAGGTTCAGTACTAAACAGCCTTCAAACTACATACATCGAACATAGGCAATACTGATTAATTATCACATAAAACATCTCAAATTCCTGAGAGCTCTTTGCTTGGAAAGGAAAGCATTATTGGACACTATAATAGATCTAATGGGAGAGAAGGCATCAGAAAGTACAACAAGATCTAATTAAAGTTGCAGCTACAGTACCCTCAAGCACCAAAATTGGAAACTGACCCTACAATGTGCATTCCTAGGCCACAGAAAGGCTGCGTTCCACTTGTTTTTTGTCAGGCATCGCTCTTTAGCAACACAACTATGTTGCACAGTATTAAACAGAGATAATACCTGGAAAGTTATGGACCTTTCACACACAGGAACATCCCCCATTCCCATGGGGTTTGTATTTTTGAGGTCCTACTGTATGTTAGACAGCTTGAATCTGAAGGTCTGGGCATCTCAAAAATACACAACGAGACAATTAAAAAGAAAAAATTTATTCGTTCATGGGATGTGGATGTCGCTGGCAAGGCCAGCATTTATCGCCCATTCCGAATGACCCTCGAGAAGGTGGTGGCGAGCCGCCTTCTTGAACCGCTGTTCTTTGTAGCGGTTTGGTACAACTGAGCGGCTCGCTAGGTCACTTCAGAGGGCAGTTAAGAGTCAACCACATTGCTGTGGGTCTGGAGTCACATATAGGCCAGACCGGGTAAGGACGGCAGATTTTCTTCCCTAAAGGACATTAGTGACCCAGATGGGTTTTTACGACAATCCGATAGTTTCATGGTCACCATTACTGATGCTAGCTTTTTATTCCAGATTTATTTAATTAACTGAATTTAAATTCCCCAGCTGCTGTGGTGGGATTTGAACTCATGTCTCCAGATCATTAGTCCAGGCCTCTGGATTACTAGTCCAGTAACAATAACCACTGTGCTACAAAAGTCAATTAAAAAAATAATTTTGCATTAACCTGTCTCTCACCCAACATTTAGAAGGCTGTGCATTCCTGGCAGTTAGATTTACTTTTTTCCTGATCTTCAAACAGTTCACCCTGGAGTTACAAAACTCTGGGAAGCATCACCTCCTCTGCCCTGCAGAGTCTCCCCCTCTCAGACTGGCACGACAATTATCGCAATATAACTGTCATTGATGGAATAGAGAGAGAAAGGAGGCTGCTCAATAAATAACCTTCCAGCGCACAACCAGCATCAGCGTGTGTAGGAGACTGCATGGTGCAGTAGATTAGTGTACAGAACTAGCAGAGTTGTCACATCTTAATCCAGATGTATGGGTAGGCTGTCTCACATTAAGAGTGCAAGTCTTGCAGAATGCGCAGATAGGGACAGTGGTGAAAACACTAAAAGATGTTATATATACACCTCTACCCATTTGCTAACAGCATACATGATAAAACCCTTCACTGACCATGATGAACACAGTATTTAGCTCGATAACCCTTCACTGACCATGATGAACACAGTATTTAGCTCGATAACCCTTCACTGACCATGATTAACATGGTATTTAACTCGATAACCCTTCACTGACCATGATGAACACAGTATTTAACTCGATAACCCTTCACTGACCATGATGAACACAGTATTTAGCTCGATAACCCTTCACTGACCATTATGAACACAGTATTTAGGCAGCTAATGGCTGACCGATGTCTGAAAAATAACTCTTTCCACTGTGGCTCCTTACCCATTTGAGCGAAAGAACGCACAAGCAAAGAGGAGATAGGTACTCGCATGTAAAATGCGCAGA
>CM059445.1:2514370-2666870 GCA_030390025.1 Squalus acanthias | reverse complement strand
ATCTGAGCAGAATCAAATCAAATAGCACAAAGATTGTGGAATTTTAAGCGCAAGTGAGTTGCACCCATAACTACTTTAGCCTCAAGTATCCGCGATCTTTTACGCTAGTTCAACTGTCCCTTCGCCCAAACTAGTCCCTGCCCACAAACTGGCCAGGCCCCCAGGTTGGAAAGACGAGTTTCCGCCGATTGTGC
This sequence comes from Squalus acanthias, assembly GCA_030390025.1. Taxonomy (NCBI): domain Eukaryota; kingdom Metazoa; phylum Chordata; class Chondrichthyes; order Squaliformes; family Squalidae; genus Squalus; species Squalus acanthias. Next base: position 2,666,676 of record CM059445.1, on the reverse strand, counting down.
TCATTTGGGGTGGTCCAATACATTGCGGCCAGATTCTCAGGCGCAGAGACACCTGTGGTCACATTAATCCAGCGTTAGTCACCTGACCAGCAGCGAATTGAAGCCTCCGGTCTTGCCCTGCTGCTGCTAAAATCACCAATTAGTTTGAACAGAGAAGAACGTGCTGCTCACCTTGCGGTTTTGAGCCTCACTCTGAAGGGGATGTTGCTCCCCTTTACCTTTTATACTACCCCGCCCGAACTCCTAGAGACCTCATCGGCCCTGTTCCAGTCACAAATCGATTACTTTCGATTGCGCTGATTCAGGGGAGATTTTGCGTTTGGGCTTACGCTAATGAATTTGTGCGGAAACTTAGGCGTAACGTCACTCTGCAGTGTTGGGCGCATTTTGCCAATTGCGACCCTAGGCCATAATGTTCAGCCCGTCTCAGCACTTAAACTATTACTCTGTTAGAGTTTTCATGTCTGACTGTACACGGTGGTCCACTCACCTGAGAAGTGTTAAAACCAGTCCTCAGGACGTAGGCAGCACACCCGTTATCCACAGCTGAGGAAATAATCACAATTACAGCAACGCTAGTGTGGGGAATGGCATTTTTTGGCTAAGTAAGCACAAGGTAGTTAAAACATGTAAAAAGTCAAAAGGATAAATGTAAGAGGAATAAATTCTGGTTCTGAAGTGCCACGCACAATGTTGCAGTTCTTCAGACAGCAATTTTTAGTTGTCCAAATGCTGAAACTGCATCGTATTTGGGATACATATACACATATGTACACATGCACGTTTTCATATGCAACAATTTTGAATCATCTCAGCTTAATTGAGAACTGCAAGGCTGTGAGCGAGTTTAGCTCTGCCTGATTGTACCTGGCTCTCCCTCCATATTACTCAACGGGTCTGGAGTAGTTTCCCATTGAAAGACTGTAGCTTTCAGCCAACACATGAGCCAGGTTAAGCAGCATCCTTCTTCTACGTCAGAGGACCAGCAGACATTAAGCTCTCTTACTTTCATGAAGTTGTCTCACAATATTTTCTACCCACCTTACCCAAACCAACAGTTGATTCCTGCTGCCACCACGACTCAGATGAACAAACTAAATCATTGCGGGATTTCATGGTGCTTGGAAAACTAGATCATTAGATTATCCATTGTGAAGGCAGGGAGGTTTATTTGAAACAAAGATAGAAAACTTGGTAAAATTATAAAAAGCAATCAAAAATAGCTTTTTGGGTTAACGGTTGATGAATGAGGTAAATGAGTCACCAAAGTATGGGGTTGGTCATTGTTTTTTTAAGGATGCACTAAATCTAGTTAACAAGGCCAACATTCTTGATTTCATGTACGCGGAGCTTTTGTCGAGTCACAAGCAACGTTCCCTCTAATTTTTTTATGTGCGCGGTCCCTTTAAATAAGCTGTGCGGCCCATCGTTTCCAGGGGCAGCAGCTGGTGAGCGGCCTGCTGGGGACTGCCCGATTGGTGCGTGGCCGTTGGGGGGGGAACATTGGTCACGAGTGCAGTAATAAACCACAGAGGGGGGAAATACAACATTCAGCAGCTGAAAAAGACACAAGTAATCCCACTGTACATCACCAGGGCAGTGGTGTAGACCAAAGAACTGAAACCTAAACCACTTGCTCAATACCCATTACTTTCTGGAAACATGTGGATGACAGGAATCGCAGCCGGGAATGTGACAAATGTGTTTTATTGATTGATTTTTGACATCTGCTCTGTTGCTTTAAATGCGAGTAAACCGCTCTCTGTCTGCCGATATTGTTTTCGAAGCACCGTAAATCAATAGCATGGCACTCCAATAGTCTTGTGCCAAAATTAACACTAATTCTGTGTTTTTCCCTCTGAAAATGCTCTCTGCTCAAGTCTAATGACAGTATAGCTCTCTATCCACTTATATTGTTTATGGTTTATCAAGTATCTTACTTAATAGGTCAGTGGACATCAGTTCACATACAGGTTTGCATTTTACAATTTGCAGCATCCCCACCAACAATGTTCCCTCTAATTTTTTTTTTGGGTGCGGGGCCCATTCAAATTTCCACGTATGCGCCATTTTCCCTCCCCATTGTAAATCCAGCAAGCAGCCTGCGCGTGACCTCCAGACCATTGCGTGGCCGTTCAGCTTAACGGGAACATTGCCCACCAGTACACTCTCACCATTAGCCCTTAAATGCAACAGGTGCACAGGAGAGCTGGGGAATTGGGACCTGCTCCCGGGCAAGAGGACACCTGCCTGAACACTCGTGTTTCAGGCGATAACTGGCGGCAGTCTCACTTGTGACCACATATTGTAACTGAAAAAGGGAACGCTCAAGCCAAACACGTTTAAAAAAAAAAGGCCCAAAACTAAAAGACTGGGAAAGTAAACTGTGAGGAGGACGCAGGAAGGCTGCAAAAGGATTTAGACAGGTTGAGTGATTGGGCGAGAACGTGGCAGATGGAATATGTGGAGAAGTGTGAAGTTATCCACTTTAGTAGGAAAAATAGAAAAGCAGAGTATTTTTTAAATGGTGCGAGATTGGGAAATGTTGGTGTGCAGAGGGACCTGGGTGTCCTTGTACACGAATCACAGAAAGTTAACTTGCAGGTACAGCAAGCAATTAGGAAAGCAAAAGGTATGTTAGCCTTTATTACAAAGGGATGAGAGTAGAAGAGTAAGGAAGTCTTGCTGCAATTTTATAGGGCATTGATGAGGCCACACCTGGAGTAGAGCTTTGGTCTCCTTACCCAAGGAAGGATATACTTGCCTTAGAGGGAGTGCAACATAGGTTTACTAGACTGATTCCAGGGATGAGGGGATTGTCCTATGAGGAAAGATTGAGTAGACTAGGCTTATATTCCCTAGAGTTTAGAAGAATTGAGAGGTGATCTCATTGAAACATATAAAATTCTTAAGGAGTTTGACAGGGTAGATGCTGGGAGTCTAGAACTAGCAGTCACAGTCTCAGAATAAGGGGATGGCCATTTAGGACTGAGTTGAGGAAAAATTTCTTCAAAGGGTTGAGAATCTTTGGAATTCTCTACCCCAGAGAGCTGTGGATGCTCAGTCGTTGAGTACATTGAAGACAGTGATCAATAGATTTTTGGATACTAAGGGAATCAAGAGATATGGGGATAGTGCGGGAAAGTGGAGTTGAGATAGATCAGCCATGATCTTCTTGAATGGCAGAGCAGGCGCGAAGGGCCGAATGGATTACTCCAGCACCTATTTCTTATGTTCTTATTAATCCACCCGCAGCCCAAAATCTACATCAGGCGAGAATACATAAAAATTACAACACGGTCAGGAGAAATGGTGACGCTGTTTTCGCGACACAATGTACAACAATGGCTGTGCAATGTGCTTCCTGTACTTACGTTTGAGTCCCGCACTCGTTTTTTGAGGTGGAGAATGTTGAACTACTTTGGTTCCTCCAAATATTACATGCAGCTTGGAATCTGCCTGCAAGTCCAGTACTTGTTTTGGAGCAATGTCTTCCACTGGCTCCTGCAAGAACCAACGCAGCGAAAATATTAGTTTGCCAGTATCCTGGACTTTCCAGTATGGAGACTGCAGATTCGACAGGCCGCTGCATTGTTCAGACTTGGCCACTAGATGGACCAGTTATCTTACGGCAGAGAAGCCGGCAACTCATCTCATTGCCAGTGGAGCGTTTGTTGGGCCTTGGCAGCAACATCAATATCTATAAACTCTTGAACATTCCCTGTCCCTGGACACGCACGCAAACACAGTAAAGAAATTACTCTTGTCCCCTTCATCTAAAAAGTGCTAAGGGGTCAGCAACAAGTGCATCAAACTCCATTTCCACCTGCTGTTGACCCAGAAACAGAAAAGTGTCCTCCATCAGTTTTAATCCGCACCATCCAACAGCAAAAACTTGCATTTATATAGCGCCTTTAACGTAGTAAAAACATCCCAAGCTTCACAGGCGCGTAAATCAGACAAAATTTGACACCGAGCCACGTAAGGAGATATTAGGACAGGCGACAAGGGGTAGGTTTTAAGGAGCGTCTTAAAGGAGGAAAGAGAGGCAGAGAGGCGGAGAGGTTTAGTGAGGGAATTCCAGAGCTTAGGGCCTAGGCAGCTGAAGGCACGGCCACCAATGGTGGAGTGATGAAAATGGGGGGGGATGCGCAAGAGGCCAGAATTGGAGGAGCGCAGAGATCTCGGAGGGTTGTCGGCAATGTTCCCTGTAAGCTGTGCTTTGTTCTGCGCGGCCTGTTTCTTTTAATGCGCGGTCCCTTTAAATTTCTGCGCATGCGCGGTATTTCCAATGGAAAAGCCGGTCAGCGGCCTGCGCGGGACCTTTCAGATCACTGCGCGGCTGCACGCACCTTAGTGGGAACATTGGTTGTCGGAAGTTATAGAGATAGGGAAGGACGAGGCCATGGAGGGATTTGAAAACAAGGATGAGAATTCGAGGCGCTGCTGGATTGCGAGCCAACGTAGGTCAGCGAGCGCGGGGCTGATGGGTAAACGGACTCGGTGCGAGTTGGGGTGCAGGCAGCAGAGTTTTGGATGAGCTCAAGTTTCTGGAGGGTGCAAGGTGGGAGGCTGGCCAGGAGAGCATGGGAATAGTGAAGTCTAGAGGTAACAAATGAGGGTTTCAGCAGGAGAGGAGTTGAGGCGTGGCGGAGACGGGTGATGTTGCAGAGGTGGAAGTAGGCGGACTTGGTGATGGAACGGATATGGGGTCGGAAGCTCAGCTCAGGGTCAAATAGGAAGTACAATAGACAATCTGGTAATGCGTACTCCTTGTCCCGTCTGAGGGAACTGGTGATAAGCTAACATATATAGCAAAATAAACATGGTTTGGTTATAAAAATAGTCCGTCAAATATGCCTAAATGAAACTATTTAGCAGGTAATTAACACAAACATACACACAACTTGTAATTAGTAAATGTCAATTCCCATTTACATCAGCAAGTCTAAATTAATTTTTTGGTTTCTAAACAATCAGATACTGCTCTCAAACGGTCGGCCTTCCTAACACTGTCACTTTACACCATACCTTCATCTGTGGGACAGACTCCCCCGTCAGCATAGCTTCATCTACAATGCATCGCCCTCTGAGCAGCAGAACGTCACAGGGGACCAGATTCTCGTGAGGAGACCGACCTAGCCAGAAATAAAGCAACACAGCCCTAACTAGGAGGAGGATAATGGCATGCGGCACACACAAAATATTATAGAAAAAAAGGAAAGAGAAAGATTTGCATTTCTATAGCGCCTTTCACGACTTCAGGGCGTCCCACTGCGTTTTACAGCCAATGAAGTACTTTTTTGAAATGTAGTCACTGTTGCAATGTCGGAAGTGCGGCAGCCAATTTACACACAGCAAGGTCCCACAAACAGCAATATCGACCAGATATTCTGTTTTTAGTGGTGTTGGTTGAGGGATAAATATTGGCCAGGACGCCAGGGAGAACTCCCCTGCTCTGTATAACTGTAATTGAGAGGTCACACAACACCAGGTTATAGTCCAACAGTTTTAATACGTCCATCGTGGCAAGGAGTGTTCCTGGTTCAACTGGTCCGTGGGTGCTGAGTTTCTGTAAGAAGTCTGTAGTGTCACGACAGAAGCTGGGGGTTCCCTGTACGATGGGTTTCAGAATGCCCTCGACGTATCCAGAGAGGTTCTCACACAGGGTTCCATTGCCTGATACGATAGGACGTCCGGGTGTGTTGGCTTTGTGTATCTTTGGGAGGCAGTAGAGGTCTCCCACGCGGGGAGTACGTGGGATGAGAGCGCGTAGGATGTTTTGAAGGTCTGGATCGAAGGTCTTGATCAGTCTATTGAGTTGGCGGGTGTGTTCTTTGGTCGGATCTGCGGGTAGCTGTCTGTAGTGTTCCTGGTTGTCCAGTTGTCGGTATGCTTCTTTACAATAGTCCGTTCTGTTCTGTATGACGATGGCTCCTCCTTTGTCCGCTGGTTTGATGACAATGTTGCGGTTGGTCTTGAGAGCGTGGATGGCGTTGCGATGTGCTCGGGTGACATTCTGGACTGTCTTGTGAGTGCGGCTGATGAATCTGGCGTTGATGCATCTCCTGACAGCTTGAGCATACATGTCAAGCTTGGGGCAGCGACCCTCCGGAGGGGTCCAGTTTGACTCTTTTTTCTTCGGTTGCTGTACTGCGAGTCCCTCTGTCTGCTGTTCTGGATCATTGATTGTCTCATTGGGTTTGTTGCTGACATCTTGGGATTTGTGGAAGTATTCCCGGAGCCTCATTCTCCTGATGAATTCCTCCGTGTCTGCCGCGAGACCGATGGGGTCCATTTTGGTGGTTGGGCAGAACTTGAGCCCTAGGGCGAGAACTTCGATTTCGTCTGGTTGAAGGGTATGGTCGGACAAGTTGACGATGGACTTCCCTGTGGTTGCAGCCGTGGTACCGGGGGAGGCTTGGTTGCTGCTGGTGGTGATGCCGAGTTTCTCAAGCTTCCTGTTCTTGATGCGCATGTAGGCTGCGTAGTTCCGTTGCCTCGTCTGTTTGGTGGTGTCTCGTAACTGGTCTGCTGTGTCCTGAGCACAGGCTGAGAGCATGGACTCTATCTTGGTTTCGAGGTTGTGGCGTTTGCTGTAGAGCTGGTGTACGAGATGGTTGAGGAGTGTGCGAGAGGTACGACGGCAGAGTCTCTCAGCGTAGTCTGTGTTGTATGTCGACTTGAGTGGGTTCGTGATCTGTAGTCCTTTCGGGATCTTGTCTGCTTTCTTGCATCTCTGTAGATACTTGATGTGTGAGAACCTCTCTGGATACGTCGAGGGCATTCTGAAACCCATCGTACAGGGAACCCCCAGCTTCTGTCGTGACACTACAGACTTCTTACAGAAACTCAGCACCCACGGACCAGTTGAACCAGGAACACTCCTTGCCACGATGGACGTATTAAAACTGTTGGACTATAACCTGGTGTTGTGCGACCTCTCAATTTTGTCCACCCCAGTCCAACACCGGCATCTCCGCATCATGACCTGTATAACTGTACACAGAGCGCGCTACATGCAATGAAATAAGAAAGCCCTGTAGATCAAGTACATCACGTGACAGTACAGCACAGCACATCAGCCCAAAGTCTGAGATTCAATTTGGCTGCGACAAACAGGGAAAATGGGAGGAAAAACCACACGCCACCTCAAAACTCTACGTTATTACAATGAGTACGAGCGCTGTTTGAGGAAGTGAAAGGATAGGCAGTGTTGACAACCATCATGTCTAGGTCCCACACCCTGAGATTCCCTCCCGGAACCTCTCCACCTCCCCCTCCTCCTTGAAGACCCTCCTTAGAACCCACCTCTTTGACCAACCCCATCTAATATCTCCTTTGGCTTGGCGTCCATTTTAGACCGATTACACTTCCGTGAGGCGCCTTGGGAAGATTTTTCTAAATGAATGCAAGTTGTCGTTGGCTAAGCCAACTGATGTATTGCTGCCCTGCAACATTAAGCTAGTTGTGTAAAAGTTCGCACTCTCCCACTGGCGAAGATCCAGCACACCTTTATCATGGTTCAATAAACGGTACTGAGCCAGGGAAATCAGGAGCTGTGAGGGAGAGTTCTGCAATCAGATGGCTACTCTCAATTCCCCAGGTACAGCACGTCACTGTTCAACCACAGTTTCAGCTTCTGATGGAGCCATCTCCTGGTGCTTCCCCATCCCCCCCCCCAACCCCCCCAGGTGAAATAGGCAGTTGTACCCAGCTGGGAACAGCCCAAACCACTGGTTCCCAAAGTCAACGGAGTTTCTCGGTGTCACCCCCACAACACTGAAAAGTGCCCCCACAAAATGGCAGTCAGCGTTACATTACAAACAATGTGGAAAAGTGGGAAAAAATGTATACATGGGCACCAAGGGAAGTTACCACACCCACACAAAGCATTCCCTTAGATTTGCCATCTCCTTTAACAACTTAAATAAGTGCTTACCTATTGAAACAATGTCACCAGGAATGAGCTCATCACTTGAGACTTGCCTCCACTTCCTGTTCCTGTAGACCTAGAGGAAACCCGGAGCAAAATAAAACTAATTTAGTGGCAAACGTACCAGCCTGTACAACATACACAACCGCACTGGCGCAGGCCAACATATTAATCTACTGTAGTACTGCACCCGTCAACAAGCAGCAACATCCCTGCCAGAATACCCTTTATGTCCATTATACTGACTGAATAAAACTTATTTATTTGCACCCAGACCGTTGAAAATTGTTTCTGCTATATTCTGTGCTCTCGATGCTGGGATTTTCCAGATGGTGACAGATGCTATGGTAAATGTCAGGTGCTACTGTTGGTACACTGCACTCTGATCCTCACGCGAATGGGCTCGGTACCTAAAGATGTGTCAATCATACATGGCGGCCGATATAGCTGGTCAGTGGCACACATCACCCATACAATAAAGAAAGGGGCAGCATCTGCGTCCCTGCGACATTTGCTTAAAAAAAGCATCATGATCTGAATAGCAACGAGTGACAGACTGCCAAGTCTGGAATGGTGAACGTGCCGGGAGCGTGCCTCGATTTTGAAAGAAGTGGAAACATTGTCATTAAGTTACCAACTTGCCATACCGCACGGACTGGCAGCCCCCACATTCTTTATTGTTGCGTGCAAAGCTATGAGAGACTAGCCGTGACTGAACATTGTGCAATGAAACCCACAATAGATCATTACATAGATCAATGCATTTAATCAACCACAACACTTGCCTTGGTTGTGTGGAGACTGGTGCTGAATTCATTGTATGGAACTACTGAAGGCAGTTTAATGAAGCTGTCCCAGTTACAGTGGATGCTCTCAGCAGGACTGCTGTGTTGTAAGATTGCATTTTCTCTCTCTGTTCATGCAGCACAATTAGAGCTTAATTTTAAACATGGCAGCCGTGCTCAGAGCAGATGCTGGAATGGGAGGGGTATTTGGGTTAGATCGTTTCAAAATTATGAAAGGTTTTGTGGGGTGCAAAAATGAAAGATTGTTTCCACAGGTTGGCAAATCAGTTACAAGGGAGCACAGACTGAGGATTGATCAGTTGAAGAACAAAGGGGGAGGTTAGAGGAAATGTTTCCTCACAAGGAGCTATTGAGGTCGAGACTGCAACAATATTTAAAAGACAAATCGGAGAAGTCTTTGAAAAGAAAAAATATAAAAGGATATGGGTAAAGGGCAAGGAAATGGGATTAGAGTAGGTTTGATGGCCAAATACGCTGGAATATTTATTCTTGCTCTGACAGGCAGACAAATGACACGTTGACTGAAACAATCTAAAATGAGTCTGGATTACACCATGTTGGACTCAAAACCTGTAACGTGGGTGGGTTATACCGCACATCGGAGAGAATGGCCTAGAAATTGCGGTTGGAGTATGCCTCCGACCCGGGAAACAATCTCCTGGCGCTGAAGAGTTGGGGTCTCGGGCCTCCAGGCGGACGGCAGCGAGAAGGCCCACGGACGCAGGCGGTTCGGAAGCGTCCCTGGGATCACATGGGCCCGGTCCTCCAATGAGAAAGGAGGATTGCACTGCAATCATTTACGAAGGGAATCCCCTAACGATATGCAATGGAATCCCCAAATAATTATACAGTGTACAGAATTTTAATAATTAAACAATGTACTGAATTGCAAATTTAGTCATGAGTTCCTTCATCACACCAACCTCAATAAATATTTAATTTTTTGATAAATAATTTTAAACATCTTAATCCGGGCCAATATTTGCATAAACTCATTTAAAGTGTGCATAATTTTGAATTTTTAAATGTTTTATTTAAGCCTTATATATAACCTTATGCTGATGCAAACAGGCCCTTCCCCTGCTTTTACCAGCTGTAAGAGTTGTGTGGGCAATTGCTGGGCAGTTGTTGGGTAAATAGCCCGACCCTGCGCCAGCAATACTCATTTTTCAGGCGGTTCGGCTAATCTCTCAAGGCGCACCTCGACAGGTCGCAAGTTCCAGGTTTCAAGCATGCGGAAGTTCAGAAGTTGTGGGGCCTTTCACATAGTCACGGAGACCGCAATTTCACAGCCATTACTGCAGCCAACTTAAGGGGCAGATCCAACCTCCAAAGTACAGTAAAACCAGGGGATAACAATCAGGTCATAGGTTTAGAACACAATTAATGTTAAGGTGGTAAAGCTGCAGACTCACAATTACCCATGGATCAAGTATGTGTGGTTTGTAAAAAAACCTTTTGAAAGTGGAGTCCTGTCATTCAGCAAACAGTGGAATGGAAATGCAGATGTGATATTCAGCAAGATGCTTCTCCTGCTGCACATCCAGTCCATTACACTTGACCCAAGTTCTCTCTCTGAATAGTTTGATTCCACAGACATGAATGTTATGGAGTAGATACATTGAAGGAATCGGACAACTTTCAGGGCTCCATCATCAAGGTCTAGTTATCCAGCTATATACACTCTCTTAATCTGGAGGGAGAGTAGATTTAATAGATAGAGTAATGCTCTCCACACTGTCCCATCAAACACGCCCAGGGCAGGTACTGCATGGGCTGGATAGTTCTGTTGACTAGTGCACTGGTTTTCAATTCTGTGAGCCGGCTTCAAATCTAACATGTGATGAATGAAAGACTCCTCTGTCTGCTGGGTACAACGATCCAGTCCCTATTAGGCATGGGCCAGCATACATTTGTTCCTAATATAGCACTAATTGGCAGCAGAGAGGACACCGGATGGTAACTGTAAAAAAAAAAAATCACTGGTGCAGTGGAAAGTGCTTTTAGATTAGAATAGAGACACATTGTTGAGATACTGCAGAGGGAGCATTTTTCAGTATCTAACCCGTGCTGTACCTGCCCTGGGAGTGTTTGATGGGACAGTGTAGAGGGAGCTTTATTCTGTATCTAACCCGTGCTGTACCTGCCCTGGGAGTGTTTGATGGGGACAGTGTAGAGGGAGCTTTACTCTGTATCTAACCCGTGCTGTACCTGCCCTGGGAGTGTTTGATGGGACAGTGTAGAGGGAGCTTTACTCTGTATCTAACCCGTGCTGTACCTGCCCTGGGAGTGTTTGATGGGACAGTGTAGAGGGAGCTTTACTCTGTATCTAACCCGTGCTGTACCTGCCCTGGGAGTGTTTGATGGGGACAGTGTAGAGGGAGCTTTACTCTGTATCTAACCCGTGCTGTACCTGCCCTGGGAGTGTTTGATGGGGACAGTGTAGAGGGAGCTTTACTCTGTATCTAACCCGTGCTGTACCTGCCCTGGGAGTGTTTGATGGTGACACGGTGATCACAAAATGGAAAAGTAAACCAGTACAATATTATTCTCACACCAGGCATCTCAGACTAACACTGCTAAATTAGTGTCAAATTAGGGCAGTTTTGTCACCCCAAAAGGAGCTGGACTGATTCTGCCCAAACTCATTTCATGCAAGACCCTTAATGTAAACAGGCAGAGAAGACCTTCATTCCTGGCTATTTTCCTGATCTTGTTTAACTCAGTGGGACACCAGGCAACGTTTACCCCAATAAACTCCTACCTGAATCATGTAGGGTTTGTTCCCCATTTTCCGGATCTCCGACATGTTCCTCATTTGCTGCTGCACTAGGGAGGCCTCGAAGGCTACCAGCATGAAAAGGGTAAAGACACTGTAATACCAGTACTCATCCAAGCACCAGAGACCCACGCAGAACACCTGCAGAAACAGACGGGCGCACTGTAATATTAATCATAGCAAAACTAAATGTTGGACTGGTGCGCTAAAAGGGACTCAAAGTGCCCCGAATTCTGGAGACGATTGCCAGCTGGTAGTGAGGTCGAGTTACACTGGGGAGTGGGAAGGACGTTTATCCCCTCACCGAACTCAAAGTCAACTAGACCCAACAGGACGACAAGTCTCCACAAAGACAGTTTTGGACTGGAATGGAACTATTTCACGTTTAGTACTTTTTTAACCCCCACTCCAAGCAACATTTACAATTGCAGATAAGTGGTCGAATAGCAATTATGCTGTACACCTCCTTTAAAACAGTTACCAAAATGATTTCTACATATTTATCTCACAAACAAAATTCCAGTTTATCTGAACAAGAGAGAACCTGTTGCCAACATTGGGGAGGAATATTGGATTCCTCCCAAGAACTTGGACAGGCCATCTCCCTTTCAAGCTTTCTGCTCAATGTGATGGGCTCCTGCTTAGTGCAGAGGGGCAGGCACCGTCAGACCTGGAATCAATCGCACAGATTAAAGTGTCTTTTTGTAGGGGGGAGAAGCACCTCTTGATAGGAAACCCTTTTAACTGCTTCCAGCTTTCACTCAGGGCTGAGGATATATCCTCTCTGTGGATGGCTTCAACCAGGACATTTCTCTTTCATATATGTATGCCCCCAGACGGGATGTGAGCACAGTCTGTGCACTTCAAATACCAAGTCTCTTGCACTATAAATAACACGCATTACCTATTGCTGTGTAAACACTGGCTGACCGATTTACACTAAAACTCGGGACAGTGCTGATAACTACGGGTAATTTTGTGACAGGTGATGTGCATTTATGACTTATATTAAGAACAGTTAACTGTTGCGAGCATATCTCCTGTCCCATCGCTCATGAACAGTACAAGCTGGACGGGTTGCACCTCAACAGAGCTGGGACCAATGTCCTCGCAGGAAGGTTAACTAGTACTGTGGGAGAGGGTTTAAACTAATTTGGCAGGGGGATGGGCACCAGGATGAAACATTAGAGATGAGAAACAAGGTGCACAGAGGACTGGGAGAGACAAATAGCACGAGAGGAAAGAATAGTTCAGAAATAGGAGGAATCAGACAGGGGCAAATGCGAGGCAGCCGAAGATGGGTTTGGAGTGCATGCGCGTAAATGCACGGATCATGGTAAATTAGGTTGGTGAGCTGCAGGCACAAGTAGCCACATGGGATTATGATATAGTGACAATAACAGAGACCTGGCTCAAAGAAGGGGAGGATTGGGAACTTAATATTCCTGGTTGCAAGCTATTCAGGAGAGATAGGGAAGGAAAAAAGGAGGGCGGGGAAGGAGATGGGGGGGCGGTGGCAGTATTGACCAAAGAAACTATTATAGCACTGGCGAGGGATGATGTAGTTGAGGGGTCAAAGACAGAGTCTATTTGGTTGGAATTAAGGAATAGAGGAGCTATTGTGCAACTGGATTTATACTATAGGCCACCAAATAGTGGGAAGGAGATAGAGGAGCAAATTTGCAGGCAAATTACAGAAAGATGCACGATACAGAGTAGTGAAAATGGAGGTCTGCAATTATCCTAATATAGACTGGGATAGTAACAGATAGTAAAGGGCAAAGAGGGGGAAGAGGAGAACTTTCTTGATCAGTGTGTTTCCAGCCCAACAAGGAAGGAAGCAACAACAACGACTTGTATTTATATAGCGCCTTTAACGTAGTAAAACGTCCCAAAGCGCTTCACAGAGTATTCTAAGACAAAATATTTGACACCGAGCCACATAAGGAGAAATTAGGGCAGGTGACCAAAAGCTTGGTCAAAGAGGTAGGTTTTAAGGAGCGTCTTAAGGGAGGAAAGAGAGGTAGCGAGGCGGAAAAGATTAGGCAGGGAATTCCGGAGTTTCGGGCCTCGGCAACAGAAGGTACGGTCACCAATGGTTGAGCGATTCTAATCAGGGATGTACAAGAGGGCAGAATTAGAGGAGCGCAGATATCTCGGGGGGGGGGGGGGGGGAGGCGGTTGTGGGGCTCATGGAGATTAGAGATAGGGAGGGGCGAGGCCATAGAGGGATTTGAAAACAAGGATGAGAATTCTGAAATCGCGGCGTTACTTAACCGGGCTTAACATAAGGAGATATTAGGGCAGATGACCAAAGGTTTGGTCAAAGAGGTAGATTTTAAGGAGTGTCTTAAAGTTGGAAAAAGAGGTAGAGAGGCAGAGAGGTTTAGGCAGGGAATTCCAGAGCTTAGGGCCTCGGCAGCTGAAGGCAGGGCCACCAATGGTGGAACGATTTAAATCGGGGATGCTCAAGAGGCCAGAATTAGAGGAGTGTAGATATCGCGGAGGGTTGTGAAGCTGGAGAAGATTACAGAGATAGGGAGGGGTGAGGCCATGGGGGGAAATTTTCTGCCTAATTTGCCAAGGTACAGAGCATTGTTGTCTCCGCACTGCTAAAACTACAACTCCCTCGCACAGAATTTCTTGACAAGGGTTTGAATGCCCTATTCCTTTTCCACCTGTCCTCCAACGCTGGTTTTCATGGTGCACTGGGTATTATAGTTCCACAGCAGCAAGATGAAACCTGTACATACACACATGCACGCACCCACTTTCTCTCCTCTACCAATGCTGCCAAAAACAGATCGACTGGTGATTCATCTTATTGCTATTTGTGGGCTCTTGCTGTGTGCAAAATAGCTGCTACATAATACTTACTACATTTCAAAGCAATTAATTGTACTTGAATAAAAACAGAAGATACTGGAAGTACTCAGCAGGTCAGACAGCATCTGTGGAGAGCGAAAAGCAGAGTTAACGTTTCATCAACCTGAAACTGATGCTGCCTGACCTGCTGAGTATTTCCAGCATTTTCTGCTTCTCTTTCAGATTTCCAGCATCCGCTGTATCTTGCTTTTGTAACTGTACTTGAAGTGTTTGAGAGATGGGCGCTTACCTGGAAGACAAAGAAAGGGGCAGTAGCTCTCTCTTTGAAGAGTTGCATGAATTCAGGAACCACCATTTCCGCCCTGACGAGTAAACAAACACACGTTAGAGACAGAGAAGTGCTGCGTCACTGAGACATGTACAACGACACACTGGATACTTTTAATACACGGAGGTGCACGTAACCAGTCATCAGTTTTGCAGGAATTACTGCGTGCGTTGGCGTTTTTAAAAATAATCCTTTATTGCAAATCTTGTTCCATCCCTTTTGACAATCTGAAAGTGCCAGGGAAGGTAGTCCCGGCAACCTAACCCAATGGCACCTAGCAGCTCTGAAACACACGAGAGCAGTCCAAGCTGCCCTGCGCTGCACGGGTCGGAAGCGGAAGGAGGAAAGAACATTTTGGGAATTGACTTATTATTCCAGCAAAACCCACCATGTGCCACATATCTGAATTCTCCAAAACTCCTACAATCCCGAAGTACAGAAAACCCTTCGCTACAACCGGGGCGGGGAAGGGGGAAGTGGTGGGTGGCTGTGGGAGATGAGGAGAATTATTATTATTTTTTTTTTTTTAAACGCAATGAGTTATGATGATTTGGAACGCACGGCCTGAAAAGGGTGGTGGAAGCAGATTTAATGGTAACTTTCAAATGGGAATTGGATATATACTTGAAAAGGAGAAATCTGCAGGGCTATGAGGGAAAGAGCAGGGGAGTGAGACTAACTGGGTAGCTCTTTGAAAAGAGCCGGCACAGGCACGATGGGCCGAGCAGGCTCCTTCTGTGCCGTAAGGTTCTACGATTTGAGTACATGCGTTCATTTAGTCTCAGAGTCAAGGAGATAACTTGTCTAGTGGTATGGACCCTGCGTTTGATGCAAGAAGATACCATCAAAGACTGGCTCAGTCATGTCTCTGATTTGTACGGCTCAATTGGATTTCTGGTACTGCTGTCTTTCAGCGTCAATGTCATTCACGATAATGATCACAAAGATATAGAGAGATAGAAGACAAAAAGTATGACTAAAAATACACACAAGCCACCAAAACCCTTGGTTATTGTTATCGGGGTGGAGAAATATATACGACCGATTACAGAGATGGCATAAGGAGAATGGCACCATTCTTCCTCACAAAGACTCCCCCAGCTGCAGTACATACTTGTTTGTACCGTATTTCTTTTCTGCCGCTTTTAGTTCCGCCTCATCCTGGAACCCCTTGGCAGTCTGGTAGAACTGGAGTGGGAAAGCCACTGGGAAAGCCACTGGGAGGAACTCCTTTTCATCATCATCAAATATATATCGAATCTTCTGAAACTCAAAGGAGATGGCTTTCTGCCGAGTCTTTTCCTGCAGAGAGAGAGAGATAAAGCGGCTTAAAAGCACCAATGTGAAAACAATGGGGTTCAAGGCTGCAACAAATGAGCAGAGAGTCAGAATACAAGGACGAGAAAGGGCCATTCAGCCCATCGAGCTGGGACACCAAATTACCCATCTGGCACCCAACTAGCATCTAATCACCCCAGCCCAACATCCAATTATATTTTGAATTCCCCAACGCTCCTTGATTCAACCACTTTGCTTGGTAGATTATTCCAATCATTTATTGTCCTTTCAGAAAGTAAAAATTTACTTCGAATTTACTTTTCACTAATTTAAATTCTCTTGTCCCATTGGCTTGCCTTATCTTTAATATTCTGAATTCATCTTACCTATATACTATTTACAATATCGTCAACTGCCTGCTCTCCTGACTGCAAAGTTGATGTTTCTCCCAATCCTCCTCGGAGCTCATGCCCTTACACTTTGTGGCTGCTCTCTGCAAGGGACGGATGCCCCTTTGAAGTGCGGCAAACAAGATAGCATACAGTACTTAAGCGAATCCTACGGTGCATTGTAAAGCATAAGTATAACCTCTACACTTATGCCCCACTATTCTGGCTATTTATACCAACGCTCTGCTTGCAGTTTAAATTGCTTGCCAATATGCAAAGTCCCCTCGTCAAACAATTGAACTCTGACTGACCGAGCCGGTGTTTAATTAACAATTGAGCTTTGTGGTCTTAAAAGGGATACGGTTCTACCTCAGTCACAGAATATATTGCACAGGAATCGTGTAATTTGCAATTCTTCCTTAAATAGTGTGATCTATGCAAGAAATTTTACTGTATGTTTAAATTTTAAAGGTAGCCACATTAAAATTGCTTGTGTGAAGCAGACATTAGAAACACTTTTACAAACTGCAGGACTGCCGAGGCATAGAATATAAGAGCAGGGGGGGCTATGCTTGAACTGTATAAAACACTAGTTAGGCCGCAGCTAGAATACTGCATGCAGTTTTGGTCACCACATTACAGGAAGGATGTGATTGCACTAGAGGAGATTTACAAGGATGTTGCCTGGGCTGGGGAATTTTAGCTATGAGGAAAGATTGAATAGCCTGGGGTTGTTTTCTTTGGAACAGAGGAGGCTGAGGGGAGACCTAATTGAGGTGTATAAAATTCTGAGGGGCCTAGATAGAGTGGATAGGAAGGACCTATTTCCCTTAGCAGAAGGGTCAATAACCAGGGGGCATAGATTTAAAGTAATTGGTCGGAGGTTGAGAGGGGAGTTGAGGAGAATATTTTTCACCCAGAGGGTGGTGGGGGTCTGGATCTCACTGCCTGAAAGGGTGGTAGAGGCAGAGACCCTCATCACATTTAAAAAGTACTTGGATATTCACTTGAAGTGCTGTAACCTACAAGGCTACAGACCAAGAGCTGGAAAGTGGGATTAGGGTGGATAGCTCTTTGTCGGCCGGCGTGGACAAGTTGAGCCGAATGGCCTCCTTCTGCGCTGTAAATTTCTATGAGGGCTCAGAAGTGAATCATCAGCGTTCGAAAACCTGAATCCATTTTTAAAAAGGTTTCATTTTAACGGGTTGTTTGTGCCCGGATTTCTGGCAGGTTCGTAGGATGCCTACTCCGCACTGTCCCATTTTCACCCCCTTTTGCCATGTACCATAACTTTTGTCATTTAAATCACTCCTCCCCTCCACCCTATCACAGACCTCTCCCTTTTGTCTTTCCCTACCCCCTTTTCCCCTAGCTCTGCACTTGCTTAAAAGCTGTTCACCTCCAACATCTTCCAGCTCTGATGAAAGATCATCGACAAAAACATGAAACGTTAACTCGGTTTCTCTCTCCACAGATGCTGCCTGACCTGCTGAGTATTTCCAGCATTTTCTGTTTTTACTTCAGATTTCCAGCATCCGCAGTATTTTGCTTTTGCAATTTAAATAAGTTGGGTTTCCTGGAAACTGAGAACACCTTCGGCCTTATGCATGATTGAAGAGCTCCCGCTGGTGGGGAATCTGCTGCGTACCTGGTCATGCTGGAGTGGCACCAGTTCGGGGGACCCATTGTTGGGCGTGGGAACAACCTTGGCCCAGGTAGCTTTGACGGGGTTGAGCTCCTGCAGCACATGGAAACAAAACTGGTTACAGTCCCGTACATCTCAAACCATTCAGCAAGCTCACAAAGACACATTTTCACGAGTCTGGGGAAGGGCAATGAGTCCCGCAGAAATTTGAAGCATTCACATTTTTAAAAGCGACCTTAAAAAAAAAGTCTGTTCTTTGTTGTAAGATCAGGCCTTTTTCGCCCCTATTATTATTTCATAGAAACATAACATTTTTAGACAAAAGAGACTGAAGTCCATCTATTTCGCCTTCTATCATCCTAGTAGTCGCATGATACAGGAAACTTTCGTTTATCCGGCACCCAAATATCCGGAATTCTCGCTTAACCGGCAAAAATCATCCTCCGAAAACTCCTCTCAAATAACCGGCAATGTTGCCGATCCCGAGTCCGCGAACGCCGATTTAGTCAGTAGGGGTACTTTTCAAAAGTGCCACTACTCGGCCTCCTGGCGCTGTCGCAAGTCCGAAACATTGCAGTAGCTTGAATAGATTCTCCCGTGCTGCTTGGAGTCTCTTTGTTAAAAATAGCCTCGGTAGATATAACTCTCTGTTATCCGGTACTTTCGATAAACCGGCACCACGCCGGTCCCGTCGATGCCGGATAAACGAAAGTTTCCTGTACTATAATGGAGTTGTTGACTAATCACAGCAATCAATCTCTAGCAATTAGTCTACAATAGATCCAGACAGGAGGCGAGGAAAACCCCCAGTAGCGGAGAGCTTTGGGAACCAGAGGTCCAAATCCAAAGTCACCTGTTCCTCCCGAGCACACTACACACACCACACGTCATCTCTCAAATTACTCATATACTGGATCCCAAAATGTTATTTGCTGAAAAAAATCTTAACCAATTTCATTTCAGCCTCTCCTTCCTCAACCCAATACTGACTCCTCCCCCTCCCTCATCCTAGTACGGACTCCTTCCCCTCCCTCCCCAGAACGAGCAGCGTCAGCTACGCAAAGGAAAACAGCGCCTCTTGCTGTAGAAAACTTGCTTTATTGGCACACAGCAACAGAATCAGCAATAGTAAGTCAACAAATACAGAAACCTTATGATGGACATTAGATGACAACAGAAGCCCTTCCAGGGTCCAAGGATACCAGTTTGAAAACCTATGGTGCAAGTGAGACTTTCTAATCCAGCAGCAATACGTGCCAAAATATGGGTGGTTTTATGTTACAAACTCATCTCAATTATGAAGATTGCCAAACTGGGTTCAAGTAGAACGCCTACACAGTTAATAGCGAGATCTCGCATCTTATCTGAGCTGCATTGAAACCTGCCTCAAAGTTGAAAGGGGAGTGTGCTAGCCCAATACATTAATTACTTTCAACTTTTACACTGTGCACACCACCCCGGTTAACAGAGGGAATAATTTCTACAAAAACTTGCATTTGTATAATGCCTTTAATGCAGTAACATTTCCCAAGGTGTTTCACAGGAGTGCAATCAGACAAATTGTTTTTGACACCAAGCCATGTGGGCAACACGGTGGCATAGTGGTTAGCACTGTTGCCTCACAGCGCCAGGGACCCGGGTTCGAATCCAGCCTCGGGTGACTGTCTGTGTGGAGTTTGCACATTCTCCCAGTGTCTGCGTGGGTTTCCTCCGGGTGCTCCGGTTTCCTCCCACAGTCCAAAGATGTGCGGGTTAGGTTGATTTGGCTATGATAAATTGACCCTTAGTGTTAGGGGGATTAAATACGTGGGGTTACGGGGATAGGGTGGGATATGCGTCGGTGCAGGCTCGATGGGCCGAAATGGCCTCTATCTGCACTGTGGGGATTCTGTGAGAGATTAGGACAGGTGACCTAAAGCTTGGTCAAAGAGGTAGGTTTTAAGGAGCGTCTTAAAAGGAGGAAGGAGAGGTAGAGAGGCGGAGAGGATTAGGGAGGGAATTCTAGAGCTTAGGGCCTTGGCAGCTGAAGGCACGGCCGCCAATGGTGGGATGAGGGACGTAAGGCATGCACAAGAGGCCAGAATTGGATGAACGCAGAGTTTTTAGAGGGGTGGTACCACATGCTAAGTATGAATGATATATGTGAAAATATCATAGTATTTGAATAGCTAATGCTGAAGAGATTAAGATGGAGAGAGTATCAGTTATACTATCAGCAATCCTCCAGAAACACATTGTTCAAAAAATGAGTACAAACTCTCCATCAAACATCAGTGAAAACAGAAAAGTAGTAAAACATACCTGACAACTTTAGCCCCACCTGTAAAACACTGGGAGACGGGGCGAGGGGTAACAGGAGATGGAGACACAGTGATCATTACAGATGCACTGAATTGAATGGCTATAGTGCATAGTTTCAATATAAAGATAAACTGGGGTAGGGGAGACAGAAGACACCCCTCCGTGCAAAGTCAGTGTATAGCAGAGAGTTAATGCACGATGCATATTACACAGCAACTGATTCTAAACCAAACCAAACCATCCCATGCCGTGATCAACGCAATAGGTTCTGTGGTTCCTACGCTGGGTTCATCAGTCATCACTGGACACACAAGAGGACCCAAGAAACTTTTATGATGCAGATAATCTGTGCGCGACAGGTCTGCCATATATTACAGCTTAGGGTATAGAGGAGCACTCAGCCGGTCTGGCACCCAGCGTTTCCATAAGAACTAGGAGTGGGAGTAGGCCATAAGGCCCCTCGAGCCTGCTCTGCCATTGAATAAGATCATGGCTGATCTTCGACCTCAACTCCACTTTCCCGCCCGATCCCCATTTCCCTTGATTCCAGTTACATCACCTCACACTGGCAGCTGGAGTACAACTAAAATTGCTGATCTGAACTGTATTTAACCAATTAACTGTAAGACGCAGTCACTTACACTACCTCGGAATGCACTTCTGGTTAAATTTCTGCTCCCACCACATAATCAGGAAATGCTTCTACCCAGCTCAACTCCTCTTTGGTAAGTGGACAGCTTGTTACAGTCCCCACTGCGTCCAGCGGGCGCATTCGTGCTAATGCGATTTTCCCACTACACGTGGCGGACGAAAAAACCGTAATAGGTTGTAGCAATGAAATAACTCCCATAGTTGTTAAAAGTGCTGATTGAAGCTGCCCAAAGTCTCCTCTTTCCGACTGCCTCCCTTTGATGAGATACCACATGGTAGGCTCATGACAAATGTTAGGGCATGTGGAGTCAGGTGACAAATAGCTGAATGGATAGCGAACTGGCTAAAAAATAGAAAGCAGAGAGTAGGGGTAAAGGGTAGTTATTCAGATTGGAGGAAGGTAGAAAGATTCCACAAGGATCAGTGCTGGGATCACTACTATTCATAATTTATATTAATGATTTGGACTTGGGAATAAGTGACTCAATATCAAAATTTGCAGATGAAACCAAACTGGGGGCTAAATCTAACACTGAGGAACAATGCAACAAAATACAATTAGAAACATTCGAAAACTTGCAGACTGGGCAGTTAAGTGGCAAATTAACTTTAAAATAGATGAATGTGAGGTGATGCACTTTGGTAGGAAAAAACAGAAAGATCACCTACACTTTAGAAAATGAGAAACTGAATGGGGTAGAAGAGCAAAGGGCTCTAGGGATAGAGGTGAACAAATCATTAAAAGCAGCATCGCAGGTCAGCAAAGCTAACAAAAGCACTGGGATTTATTTCTAGGGGTATAGAATTCAAGAGTAGTAAAGTTATGTTAAACTTGCATTGGACCCTGGTCAGGCCCAGTTCTGGTCTTCATACTGTAAAATGGACATAGAAGCACTGGGGAAAAGTGCAAAAAAGATTTACAAGGATGTTATCAGAACTGAGACATTACAGCTATGGGGAAAGATTGAGCAGGTTGGGGCTTTTTTCTTTAGAAAAAGAGAAGACTTAGCGGAGAACTGATAAAGGTCTTTATAATTATGAATGGGTTGGACAGGGTAGATGTGGAGAGGATGTATCCACTTGTGGGAGAATCTAAAACTAGGGGCCATAAATTCAAGATAGTCACTAATAAATCCAATAGGGAAATAAGGAGAAATTTCTTTACTCAGAGTGGTGAGAATGTGGAACTCACTACCACAGGAAGTGGTCGAGGCAAATAGCTTAGATGCTTTCAAAAGGAAACTAGACGAGTACATGAGAAAAGTAGATGGAATGGGAGCAATGTTTCCTCTAATTTTTTTTGGCACTTTAAGGGGGCCACGCAGACCATTCAAAACACCGCAAATGCGCAGTTTTTGCATTGACAAGCCGGCTGCGCGGGATCCCTGGAGCACTGCGCTGCCACGCAGCTTAAAGAGAACATTGCATGGGAGGAGACTCATGTCCAGCACAGACTAGTTGGGCCGAATGTCCTGTTTCAGTGCTGTACATTCTATGTAGTCAACGGTGTGAACAGCTCATTGAAGTGGCCCGACGACATGACTTTATCTAAAATCAGTAGAACTTTTAAATTGCCAAGTACTGAACTGTCCATAATAGCAGGCGCACTTTATACATTTTAAACGGTGCCTTTGTAATTGACTCCTAGGGTATTGACAAACGGTTGGCTTTAATTCAATAGCAAAATACTGCGGATGCTGGCTTTATTTGCCTGATGTAGGCGTCTGCCCGTACTAAGTGTGGATGGTGCAAGTGGTGGGGACTGTTTTCGCAAACAACCCACTGGAATTAGCTTTCATACCATTACACATTTAAGAAACACGCTAAAGTGAAACACTGATTCAGCTCAGACTCCACACCCTATTATTGCAGCAATATTTTTTTTTAATTTGTTAATGGAATGTGAGCGTTGCTGGCAAGGCCAGCATTTATTGCCCATCCTTAATTGCCCTTGAGAAGGTGGTGATGAGCAGCCTTCTTGAACCGCTGCAGTCCGTATGGTGAAGGTACTCCCACAGTGCTGTTAGGTAGGGAGTTCCAGGATTTTGACCCAGCGACGATGAAGGATCGGCGATATACTTCTAAATCAGGATGTGACTTGGAGGGGACCTTGGAGGTGGTGGTGTTCCCATGCACCTGCTGTCCTTGTCCTTCTAGGTGGAAGAGGTCGTGGGTTTGGGAGGTGCTGCCGAAGAAGCCTTGGCGAGTTGCTGCAGTGCATCTTGTAGATGGTACATACTGCAGCCACGGTACACCAGCGGTGGAGGGAGTGAATGTTTAAGGATGGGGTGCCAATCAAGCGGGCTGCTTTGTCCTGGATGGTGTCGAGCTGATTGAGTGTTGTTGGAGCTGCACTCACCCAGGCAAGTGGAGAGTATTCCATCACACTCCTGACTTGTGCCTTGTAGATGGTGGCAAGGCTTTGGGGAGTCAGGAGGCGAGACACTCGCCGCAGAATACCTAGCCTCTGATCGGCTCTTGTTGCCACAGTATTTATGTGGCTGGTCCAGTTAAGTTGCTGGTCAATGGTGACCCCCAGGATGTTGATGGTGGGGGATTCGGCGATGATAATGCCGTTGAATGTCAAGGGGCAGTGGTTGGACTCTCGCTTGTTGGAAATAGTCATTGCCTGGCACTTCTGTGGCGCGAATGTTACCCGCCACTTATCAGCCCAAGCCTGAACGTCGTCCAGGTCTTGTTACAGGCGGGTATGGACTGCTTCATTATCTGAGGAGTTGTGAATGGCGCTGAACACTGTGCAATCATCAGCGAACATCCCCATTTCTGACCTTATGTTGGAGGAAAGGTCATCGATGAAGCAGCTGAAGATGGTTGGACTGGCTGTTGCTACACAGGGACATATCTGCCCATCATGCGCGTGTAGCGTGTCATGGAACTGTCCAACAGACCATTCACAGCACCCAAAACCTGGACTCTTCCAATGGATGGTAAGTTTGGCCAGGGGCAATTAACATCACACTTTTCTTTTTTGGAGTGAGAGCGGGATGGGAAGGAACAAGGATGTGGAATTTGTTGAAACAAGATCAGGCGTGAGCAGTATATTATAGTTGCAAAATGGCTATCATATGGGTCCCACTGCTTGCAAAAGTGATCCAAATAACACCACATGCAGTAACTCCTTGGCCATTCAAACATAAGCCAAACATAAAAACATGGACAAGTGGACTGAGAGATCCTGGCCAGAAGTACAACTGCTATAGAACCATCGAAGTTTCCAGCACAGAAAGTGGCCATTGGGCCCATTGTGTCTTTGTTGTCTCTTTACTAGAGCAATCCAAAACAAATCCCACTGCCCTACCCTCTTCCCATAGTCCTATCTTACTCTGCTTCATGTTTATCTCATTTTCTTTTAAAACATGCAATGGACTCTGTTGCAACCATCCCATAACACAGCATTTCCATTCAAAATTGATCACCTCTCACCACCGACTCCTCAAATGGGAAGAAAGAGAGTGAATAGGGAAAGACTATCAAAACCCTTTGTAATTTTAACAACCTCTATTAAATTGTCCTTGTTCCAGTGGAAATATTCCCAGTGTCTCAAATCTCATAACTATGGTTTCTCATCCCTAGCATCATCCTGGTGAATCTGAACGCTCTCCATGGCTTTAGTGTCCTTTCTATAGTGGTCTGTCCAAAGCAGCACACAGTACTCCAACAGTGGTCACTCCGTAACCTTGTACAAATTTCTCAATCTCTTTGCTATTTATAAAACTCAAATGCTACTGGAGTGTTGAGGCTTTACCTACTTGCACTCTCGCTTTCTAAGAACTTTATATTTGCTTCCCCCCTCCGGGGTCTCTGTTGTACCAAGAATGCGTCACACACTGAACTTCAAATTCAAATTGCACGTCACCTGTCCGCCCATTCCGCTAAGCAGTGTAATCCCGCCCAAATTCCATCACAGACTCGCTCGCTGCTGGTCAAACTCCCTTTGATGTTGTCAGAAATTACACTCCCTGTGCCCCAGTCCAAATCATTTAAATATAATGAACAGAAGTGGGCAGTACACGGAGCACTTTCAAACCTTCTCCAATAAAGAAAGACTTGCATTTATATAGCGCCTTTCATGACCAACGGACATCCCAAAGCGTTTTACAGCCAATGAAGTACTTTTTTTTGAAGTGTAGTCACTGTTAAGTACGAAATGCGGCAGCCAATTTGCGCACAGTAATAAAAATAAACACCAATGTGATAATGACCAGATAATCTGTTTAGTGCTGTTGATTGAGGGATAAATATTGGCCAGGACACCAGGGATAACTCCCCTGCTCTTCTTTGAAATAGTGCCATAGGATCTTTTACGTCCACCTGAGAGAGCAGATGAAGCCTCGGTTTAATGTCTCATCCAAAAGTCTGGATTGTTATAACAAGCCTCTTGCGAGATATCTCGTCAAATCTGAAAATCAATATACACTGTCGACTGTATTACTTCTATCTACGCAGTCACTTCATAAAAAGGAATAATAAATTGGTTACACACTTGCCTTTAACATTAAACTCAGATTAGCCATAATAAATCCAATGGAATTCAAATGAAAAAGACCTGCGACTTGCAGAACCAAGTGATTGGTCTGCAATTGGAAATAATCCTATTGAACAGAAATTGAAACACATGCTTATTGGAGATGGTTTATAAAATGCCAGCTCATGTCCTCTGTTTATAAGCACAGTGTATTGCAACTTATTCACTGATCCAATGAACCAAACATATTCCCATCTGTCCACAACCAAGCTTCCTAGTCAATACCTAGCAAAACAGTGGTCATTTACAATCCCATTTCCGGGAGCGGAGGACACAATGTGGTCATCCTCACTGCACATTCTAATATTGTCTGTATTATTCTCAAGCGTATACCTTGATCCTGCAGCTAAATAGGAACATGATTAATAGCAAGCTAGTGCAGTCAAACTCTATTTACAGCCCTGTCACTACACATTGAAAGCTCTATATCTGGGTGCAGTCAACCGACATATTTGAAGCTCTATATCCAGAGACTGGAGTACAAAATCTAGGCTGACACTCCAGTACTGAGGGAGCGCTGTGCTGTCGGAGGTGTCGTCTTTTAGATGAGATGTTAAACCAAGGTCCCGTCGGCCCTCTCAGGGGGACGCAAAAGTTCCCTTGGTATTATTTTGAAAAAGAGCAGGGTAGTTCTCCTCAGTGTCCCGGCCAAAATTTAATCGCTCAACTAACACCTAAAAACAGATCATCTTATCTTTATCATGTTGCCATTTGTGGGAGCTTGCTGTGCGCAAACTGGTTGCCGCATCTCCTACATTATGACAGCGACTACACTTCAAATAGTACATAATTGACGATAAAGCACGTTGGGACGTCCTGAGACGCGCTATGTAAAGGAAAGTGTTTCCTTTTATCTGTGTGCAGACACACTATACATTGATCGCTCGATATCTGGGTGTAGTAACACTACATATTGAATGCTCAATAACTTTGTTTATAAAACTCAATATTCGGGCAGCCATCTGAACAAATGGAATCCTGGGTTCAGAGACAAAATAAGGCTTTCTTTTCATTGTGTAACCCTGCATGAAAATACTTCACATCAAAAAACATACATTGTGTGCTCAAGTACAGAGAACCATGCTTAAATCTAAGAGTGATCAATGAACACCGAATACTCCACACACTATGAATGAAATCCTATCCACAAATAATCCTTATTTAGTCAGCTGATGGAGACACTGTACACACTGCATTTACAGGAACATATGCCGCCATTCAAAGCTTGTGTCCTCGACTTGAGTGCAGGTACAATCTACTGCTCTCAACTCGAAGTTGCTTAATTCCAAACATCTGTTAATTTGAACTAAAACTGTGCAAAAACGACTCCTGTGTTTCAAGCAAATTAGAAGATTTTTGGAGGGAAAAAACCTATTATTGAACAGAACCAACATGTATTATATTCTCCCTGTATTATACTCGTACTCTTACCCGATTGGACGGCAGTCAGTGCAACACAAATACTTACACCTCTATTATATTTTGCCCTGTACTAGCAGAAAGAACACTGTATATTCCCGGTCTTTACCCGGGTATATCCACACTGTATATTCCCAGTCTGTACCAGTGTATACCCGCACTGTATATTCCCAGTCTGTACCCGGGTATACCCGCACTGTATATTCCCAGTCTGTACCAGTGTATACCCGCACTGTATATTCCCAGTCTGTACCCGGGTATACCCGCATTGTATATTCCCAATCCCTGTACCCGGGTATACCCGCACTGTATATTCCCAGTCTATACCCAGGTATACCCGCACTGTATATTCCCAGTCTGTACCAGTGTATACCCGCACTGTATATTCCCTGTCTGTACCTGGGTATACCCGCACTGTATATTCCCAGTCTGTACCCGGGTATACCCGCACTGTATATTCCCAGTCTGTACCCGGGTATACCCGCACTGTATATTCCCAGTCTGTACCCGGGTATACCCACACTGTATATTCCCAGTCTGTACCTGGGTATACCTGCACTGTATATTCCCAGTCTGTACCCGGGTATACCCGCACTGTATGTTCCCAGTCTGTACCCGGGTATACCCGCACTGTATGTTCCCAGTCTGTACCCGGGTATACGCACTGTATATTCCCAGTCTGTACCCGGGTATACCCACACTGTATATTCCCAGTCTATACCAGTGTATACCCGCACTGTATATTCCCAGTCTGTACCCGGGTATACCCGCACTGTATATTCCCAGTCTGTACCCGGGTATACGCACTGTATATTCCCAGTCTGTACCCGGGTATACCCGCACTGTATATTCCCAGTCTATACCAGTGTATACCCGCACTGTATATTCCCAGTCTGTACCCGGGTATACCCGCACTGTATATTCCCAGTCTGTACCCGGGTATACGCACTGTATATTCCCAGTCTGTACCCGGGTATACCCGCACTGTATATTCCCAGTCTGTACCCGGGTATACCCGCACTGTATATTCCCAGTCTGTACCCGGGTATACGCACTGTATATTCCCAGTCTGTACCCGGGTATACGCACTGTATATTCCCAGTCTGTACCCGGGTATACGCACTGTATATTCCCAGTCTGTACCCGGGTATACGCACTGTATATTCCCAGTCTGTACCCGGGTATACGCACTGTATATTCCCAGTCTGTACCAGTGTATACCCGCACTGTATATTCCCAGTCTGTACCCGGGTATACCCGCACTGTATATTCCCAGTCTGTACCCGGGTATACCCGCACTGTATATTCCCAGTCTGTACCCGGGTATACGCACTGTATATTCCCAGTCTGTACCAGTGTATACCCGCACTGTATATTCCCAGTCTGTACCCGGGTATACGCACTGTATATTCCCAGTCTGTACCCGGGTATACCCGCACTGTATATTCCCAGTCTGTACCCGGGTATACCCGCACTGTATATTCCCAGTCTGTACCCGGGTATACCCGCACTGTATATTCCCAGTCTGTACCCGGGTATACCCGCACTGTATATTCCCAGTCTGTACCCGGGTATACCCGCACTGTATATTCCCAGTCTGTACCCGGGTATACCCGCACTGTATATTCCCAGTCTATACCAGTGTATACCCGCACTGTATATTCCCAGTCTGTACCAGTGTATACCCGCACTGTATATTCCCAGTCTATACCAGTGTATACCCGCACTGTATATTCCCAGTCTGTACCAGTGTATACCCGCACTGTATATTGCCAGTCTATACCAGTGTATACCCGCACTGTATATTCCCAGTCTGTACCAGTGTATACCCGCACTGTATATTCCCAGTCTGTACCAGTGTATACCCGCACTGTATATTGCCAGTCTATACCAGTGTATACCCGCACTGTATATTCCCAGTCTGTACCCGGGCATTGCCAATCCCTGTGCCCGGGTGTACCCGCTCTTACCTTGGTGCAGGTGAGCAGGCAGTGTGCGTGCACCGACCAGTGCCCCGACAGCACGGTGAGGATGTGGGCGATGCCGAGCGAGGCGAGGGCGATCAGCCCGGCCTCCGGGTACAGGCTGACGCCGTAGCGGCACACCCACAGGTAGAGCCAGGCGGCGTAGAGCGCGGCGAAGGGCCCCAGCGTGCCGTGCAGGAGCAGCGGCCGGCGCCGGTACAGCGACACGCTCTGCACCAGCTCCTCGCGGCGGGTCGCCGCCGCCGTCCTTCCCCCGGCCAGCATGGGCTGCACGGCCGGCTGCATCTTCCCCATCGCGGCAGGAGAAGCAGGCCCGGCTCGGTGACGCTGCACAGCAACCGGCATCTCCGCCCCCTGACCCGGCCTGGCAACCGCCGCTTCCGGCGCACGTCACCGCCATGGCAACCGCCATTTCCGCTGCGGGCATATGCCGCAGAAAACGCTTATTCCACCTCTCTAACATTGCAAACACTTCCTCCGTAGCTTATAATTCATATTATCTGTGTGTCCCATCGCATCTCGTGTTTTATTTCGCAACTGGGAGCCGGCTATGTTCATCAATCGAATCAACCAATCAGCGAGTAGGACGTCGCCTAACTTAACATATATCAACTCTCCACGAATCAGGAGAAAGGACAAGCTGATGGACGGTTAACTAATCCAATGAGGTGCTGCTATTCGAGGCTGGTGGGCGTTGCATGGTGCGCAGACTGGCCAATCAGCTCCATGGCCGTCCCCCCCCTGACCTTTGCCGCTGAGGAACTGGCTCTTTCTGGACAGCGGCTTGAGTTACCATGTGAGTGAGGCGCTGGGTCCGCCCGGGCATCGGCATCGGGCCCGGCCTGTGGGGTAGGGGGAGTGTGAGGGAACTGGGGGAGAGGAGTACCGGAGGAGGGGAGGTATCCCGGCCGGGGGGAGGGGGGTCAGGGTCGGGGGGAGGATGACAGGGGGAGGGTGTTGGGGGACAGGGGGAGGGTGTTGGGGGACAGGGGGAGGGTGTTGGGGGACAGGGGGAGGGTGTTGGGGGACAGGGGGAGGATGACAGGGGGAGGGTGTTGGGGGACAGGGGGAGGGTGTTGGGGGACAGGGGGAGGGTGTTGGGGGACAGGGGGAGGGTGTTGGGGGACAGGGGGAGGATGACAGGGGGAGGGTGTTGGGGGACAGGGGGAGGATGACAGGGGGAGGGTGTTGGGGGACAGGGGGAGGGTGTTGGGGGACAGGGGGAGGATGACAGGGGGAGGGTGTTGGGGGACAGGGGGAGGATGACAGGGGGAGGGTGTTGGGGGACAGGGGGAGGGTGTTGAGGGACAGGGGGAGGATGACGGGGGACAGGGGGAGGATGACAGGGGGAGGGTGTTGGGGGACAGGGGGAGGATGACAGGGGGAGGGTGTTGGGGGACAGGGGGAGGGTGTTGGGGGACAGGGGGAGGATGACAGGGGGAGGGTGTTGGGGGACAGGGGGAGGATGACAGGGGGAGGGTGTTGGGGGACAGGGGGAGGGTGACAGGGGGAGGGTGTTGGGGGACAGGGGGAGGATGACAGGGGGAGGGTGTTGGGGTACAGGGGGAGGGTGTTGGGGGACAGGGGGAGGGTGACGGGGAGGGTGTTGGGGGACAGGGGGAGGATGACAGGGGGAGGGTGTTGGGGGACAGGGGGAGGGTGTTGGGGGACAGGGGGAGGGTGTTGGGGGACAGGGGGAGGGTGTTGGGGGACAGGGGGAGGGTGTTGGGGGACGGGGGAGGGTGTTGGGGGACGGGGGAGGGTGTTGGGGGACGGGGGAGGGTGTTGGGGGACAGGGGGAGGATGACAGGGGGAGGGTGTTGGGGGACAGGGGGAGGATGACAGGGGGAGGGTGTTGGGCGACAGGGGGAGGGTGTTGGGGGACAGGGGGAGGATGACAGGGGGAGGGTGTTGGGGGACAGGGGGAGGATGACAGGGGGAGGATGACAGGGGGAGGATGACAGGGGGAGGATGACAGGGGGAGGATGACAGGGGGAGGATGACAGGGGGAGGATGACAGGGGGAGGGGGAGGATGACAGGGGGAGGGGGAGGATGACAGGGGGAGGGGGAGGATGACAGGGGGAGGGTGTTGGGGGACAGCGGGAGGGTGTTGGGGGACGGGGAGGATGACAGGGGGAGGGTGTTGGGGGACAGGGGGAGGGTGTTGGGGGACAGGGGGAGGATGACAGGGGGAGGGTGTTGGGGGACAGGGGGAGGGTGTTGGGGGTCAGGGGGAGGATGACAGGGGGAGGGGGAGGATGACAGGGGGAGGGTGTTGGGGGACAGGGGGAGGGTGTTGGGGGACGGGGAGGATGACAGGAGGAGGGTGTTGGGGGACAGGGGGAGGATGACGGGGAGGGTGTTGGGGGACAGGGGGAGGATGACAATGACGGGGAGGGTGTTGGGGGACAGGGGGAGGATGACAATGACGGGGAGGATGTCAGGGGGAGGGGGAGGGCGTCAGGGACGGGGGGAGGGCGTCAGGGTCGGGGGCAGGGTGTCACGGTCAGGGGGAGGATGTCAGGGACGGGGAGGATGACAGGGGGAGGGTGTTGGGGGACGGGGAGGATGACGGGGAGGGTGTTGGGGGACAGGGGGAGGATGACGGGGAGGGTGTTGGGGGACAGGGGGAGGATGACGGGGAGGGTGTTGGGGGACAGGGGGAGGATGACGGGGAGGGTGTTGGGGGACAGGGGGAGGATGACGGGGAGGGTGTTGGGGGACAGGGGGAGGATGACGGGGAGGGTGTTGGGGGACAGGGGGAGGATGACGGGGAGGGTGTTGGGGGACAGGGGGAGGATGACGGGGAGGGTGTTGGGGGACAGGGGGAGGATGACGGGGAGGGTGTTGGGGGACAGGGGGAGGATGACGGGGAGGGTGTTGGGGGACAGGGGGAGGTTGACGGGGAGGGTGTTGGGGGACAGGGGGAGGATGACGGGGAGGGTGTTGGGGGACAGGGGGAGGATGACGGGGAGGGTGTTGCGGGACAGGGGGAGGATGACGGGGAGGGTGTTGGGGGACAGGGGGAGGTTGACGGGGAGGGTGTTGGGGGACAGGGGGAAGATGACGGGGAGGGTGTTGGGGGACAGGGGGAAGATGACGGGGAGGGTGTTGGGGGACAGGGGGGAGGATGACGGGGAGGGTGTTGGGGGACAGGGGGAGGTTGACGGGGAGGGTGTTGCGGGACAGGGGGAGGATGACGGGGAGGGTGTTGGGGGACAGGGGGAGGATGACGGGGAGGGTGTTGGGGGACAGGGGGAAGATGACGGGGAGGGTGTTGGGGGACAGGGGGAAGATGACGGGGTGGGTGTTGGGGGACAGGGGGAAGATGACAGGGTCAGGGGGAGGATGACGGGGAGGATATCAGGGGAGGGCGTCAGGGATGGGGGGAGGGCGTCAGGGTCGGGGGGAGGGCGTCAGGGGGAGGATGTCAGGGACGGGGAGGATGACAGGGGGAGGGTGTCACGGAAAGGGGGAGGGTATCCCGGCCTGGGGGAGGGGGGCGCACCAGGGGAAGGGGTGCACCAGGGGAAGGGGTGCACCAGGGGAAGGGTATCCCAGCCTGGGGGAGGGGGCGCACCAGGGGAAGGGTATCCCGGCCTGGGGGAGGGGGCACCTCGGTGGGGTATCCTAGCCTGGGGAAGCATCTGGGGGAGGGGTAAAGTTGCAGCAGGGGGAGGGTATCCTGAGCTGGGAGGTTGGGGTAAAGCTGTTTGCTGACTGGTACCTAGGTTGAATGGTTGGAGGTCTGAGGGGATATATTCTCTGATGAGGTGATTAAAATAATGACGGGAATTCATAGGAGAAAAGGAGTCCGAAACCAGAGTCTGTCAGAATCCCTGGCTGCAGCCTCTTAAGGAAAGATTTACATAGAAATTACAGCAACAAAGCAGACTATCAACGTAACCATTTGTCAGCCGTGGTTCAGTGGGTAGCACCCTTGCCTCTGAGTCAGAAGGTTGTGGGTTCAAGTCGCAATCTGAGATTTGAGTGCAAAAATCTAGGCTGACACCAATGTTGCCTCTAATTTTGTTTGGCTCTGTGCGGTCCCTTTAAGGGGCTGCACGGGCCATTCAAAATACCACGCATACGTGGTTTTTGTATTGAAAAGCGGGCTGCGTGGGTTCCCTGGAGTGCTGCGCAGCTTACGGAGAATATTGTCTGACACTCCAGTGCAGTACTGTCGGAGGTGCCGTCTTTCACATGAATCATAGAAGATAGGAGCAGGTGTAGGCCATTTGGCCCCTCTAGCCTGCTCCGCCATTCAATGCGATCATGGCTGATCATCCAAATTCAGTACCCTGTCCCTGCTTTCTCCCCATATCCCTTGATCCCTTTAGCCTTAAGAAATATATCCAACTCCTTCTTGAATCTATTTAATGAATTGGCCTCTACTGCCTTCTGTGGCAGAGAATTCCACAGGTTCACCACTCTCTGGGTGAAGAAATTCCTCCTCATTTCTGTCCTAAATGGCTTACCCCTTATCCTTAGACTGTGACCCCTGGTTCTGGGCTCCCCGACCATCGGGAACATCCTTCCTGCATCTAGTTTGTCCTGTCCTGTCAGAATTTTATAAGTTTCAATGAGATCCCCTCTCATTCTTCTAAACTCCAGTGAGTATAAGCCCAATCGACCCAATCTCTCCTCATACGTCATTCCTGCCATCCCAGGTATCCGCCTTCACAGAATCCCCACAGTGCAGATAGAGGCCATTTCGGCCCATCGAGCCTGCACCGACACATATCCCACCCTATCCCTGTAACCCCACGTATTTAATCCCCCTAACACACTAAGGGTCAATTTATCATAGCCAAATCAACCTAACCCGCACATCTTTGGACTGTGGGAGGAAACCGGAGCACCCGGAGGAAACCCACGCAGACACGGGGAGAATGTGCAAACTCCACACAGACAGTCACCCGAGGCTGGATTCGAACCCAGGTCCCTGGCGCTGTGAGGCAACAGTGCTAACCACTATGCCACCGTGTTGCCTTGTGAATCTTCGCTGAACTCCTTCCATGGCAAGAACATCCTTCCTCAGATAAGGCGACCAAAACTGCACACAGTACTCAAGGTGTGGTCTCACCAAGGCCCTGTACAACTGCAGCAAGACATCCTTGTTCCTGTACTCAAACCCTCTCGCTATGAAGGCCAACATACCATTTGCCTTCTTAACCGCTTGCTGCACCTGCATGCTTACCTTCAGCGACTGGTGCACAAGGACACCCAGGTCTCGTTGCACTTCCCCTTCTCCCAATCTATTGCCATTCAGATAATAATCTGCCTTTCTGTTTTTGACACCAAAGTGGATAACCTCGCAATTTATCCACGTTATATTGCATCTGCCACACTTCTGCCCAATCACCCAACCTGTCCAAATCATCCTGGAGTTTCTCGGCAGCCTCCTCGCAGCACACACGCCCACCCAGTTTTGTGTCGTCTGCAAACTTGGAGATATTACATCTAGTTCCCTTGACATTAAACGAGGCCCGACTGCCCTCTCAGATGAACGTAAAAGATCCCATGGCACTATTTCGAAGAAGAGCAGGGGAGTTCTCCCCGGTGTCCTGGCTAATATTTATCCTTCAATCAACATCACTGATTATCACATTGCTGTTTGTGGGACCTTGCTGTGCGCAAATTGGCTGCCGTGTTTCCTACATTATAACAGTGCCTACACTTGAAAAGTACTTCATTGGCTGTAAAGTGCTTTGGGAACATCCTGAGGTCGTGAAAGGTGCTATAGAAATGCAAGTCCTTCTTTGTGGTGGACCGAAGACAATCTAAACTTGAGTGGCTTATCAACACTACCTAACCTTTCACTTCCTCAAACAGCGCTCGTACTCATTGTAATAACGTGGAGTTTTGAGGTGGCGTGTGGTTTTTCCTCCCATTTTCCCTGTTTGTCGCAGCCAAATTGAATCTCAAATCTTGGGGTTAAGTGCTGTACTGTCACGTGATTTACTTCATCTACAGGGCTTTCTTCTCTTATTTCATTGCACATAGCGCGCTCTCCAGACAGTTATACAGAGCAGGGGAGTCCTGGCCAATGTTTATCCCTCAACCAACATCACTAAAAACAGATTATCTGGTTATTATCACTGTTTGTTGGAGCTTGCTGTGCGCAAATTGGCTGCCGCGTTTCCCACATTACAACAGTGACTACATTTCAAAAGTATTTCATTGGCTGTAAAGCACATTGGGACGTCCTGAGGCCGTGAAAGGCGCTATAGAAATGCAAGTTCTTTCTTTACACCTCAGCACTTGTTATTGCTGCTAAGTACAAAAGAATTTGATTCCAAGAGGTTAAATCTTTATTTAAATTTATCGAAGTTAGCCAAAGTTGTAACAATTGCTAAAGTTTGCATCAGTTTAACTCCGCTAACTAACGTTGATCAATGGTCAATAAAGGTTTATTCTTCTAAATAGTTGTTCAAATTTCTAAAGAGAGTTTAACATTGCCCTGAAACACTGTTTGTAATTAGTATACGTTTCTCAGGGTCTAGTGAGGTCTTTTGGAGTTCCTGTAACAAGTTGTCACTGTTTAAGTATAATTTTAACTTTTTCAGGCAACATTTGTATTTATTTGTAACACTACGCACTTAAAATTTACTAATCATATGCAACATTTATTTTATGATAAAGCAGTCCTTGAAGTTAGTGAGAGCTATGTCCGACCCTCCTCCTGGTTGTTCGCGACCTCTGCGGGAGCACTCATTGCGTAAACGTCTGGGCCGTGAGCTGCCCTGCCCTCTCAAAGCGGATTCGCCTCATCCCTCAGCACCTGTGGTCCAGGATCTTCTGCTTCGATCAGCACCTTCCCCAGGATATTAAGATCCAGACCTTCCGTCATAAAAAGAAAAGAAAGACTTGCATTTCTATAGCGCCTTTCACGACCACTAGACATCCCAAAGCGCTTTACAGCCAATGAAGTACTTTTGAAGTGTAGTCATTGTTGTAATGTAGGAAATGCAGCAGCCAATTTGCGCACAGCAAGATCCCACAAACAGCAATGTGATAATGACCCGATAATCTGCTTTACTGATGTTGATTGAGGGATCAATATTGGCCCAGGGCACCGGGGATAACACCCCTGCTCCTCTTCGAAATAGTGCCATGGGATCTTTTACGTTCACCTGAGAGAGCAGACGGGGCCTCGGTTTAAGAACATAAGAAATAGGAGCAGGAGTCGGCCATTCAGCCCCTTGAGCCTGCTCCGCCATTCAATAAGATCATGGCTGATCTGACCTTGGCCTCAACTCAACTTTCCTGCCTGTTCCCCATAACCCTTGACTCCCCTATTTTTCAAAAATCTGTCTATCTCCACCTTCAATATATTCAACGTCTCATCCAAAAGACGGCCCCTCCAACAGTGCGGCACTCCCTCAGCACTGCACTGGGAGTGTCAACCTGGATTTTTGTGCTCAAGTCTCTGGAGTGGGACTTGAACCCACAACCTTCTGACTCAGAGGCAAGAGAGTGCTACCCACTGAGCCACAGCTGACAGTGTCATGGCAGAGTTGTGAAGGGCACAGCACATAGGAACAGGAGAAGGCCATTCAGCCCCTCGAGCCTATCCCAGTATTCAATTAGATCATGGCTGCTCTGTATCTTAACTCCATTTACCCGCCTTGGTTCCATAACCTTTGATACCCTTAACCTAACAAAAACCTATCGATCTCAAAGCACACAATGACTACCCCGTGCTGCCTCCAGACCTATCCAAGCTCCAGAAGCAGCTCTTCAGCACCCTGCTGGTCCCCTCAACCACCTGCTCGGTAGGCGCATCTACCTGTGTGTGCCTCTCCTCTGCCTCAGTCTGTGGGATGAGACAAGGCGTCATCAGCCACGGCAGCAAGTGGTGAACCTTATCGCCAAGGATCCATTCTTCCACTGCCCCCGCCAAGTTTGCGCACAATAAACGTATTGTGACAGGCCCTAGCGAGCTGCAAGTTCGCACGCAGAATGTGCAGCCGGGTGTCGCAGACCACCTGATCATTGAGGGAGTGGCAGCCCCTTTTTGTTCATGTAACTAAAGGGAGGAGCCTTTAGTGCAATGTGCGTTCCGTCAAATGCTCCAAGCACTCTGGGTTAAGCCTGCAATCGGGTAGAAATATTGTTCTCCTCCTGTAACTGCTTCTCTCCCTTGTGTGAGTCTGATCTTTATTTTGTTTCACTGGCAGGCAAGCAGCGTTTGAGATAAGTGTGCGGTACTGTTCAAAGGAATTGGAGGCGTACGGGGAGTGTGTCACGTCGAACCCGTCCTCGTGGCAGAAGGACTGTCACCAGCTGAAAACCATGGTTGCACAGTGCACATCGTCGCAGTGAGTTTGTTGGGGAGTGGGAGCACCTGGGGATAAATGTTCGCGCCTCTCGTTAGTAAAGAGCCGAGCGTGTGGGACGCCACTAATGGCTCAGTGGGTAGCACACTTGCCTCTGAGCCAGAAGATTGTGGGTACAAGTCCCACTCCAGCGACTTGAGCACAAAATTTAGGCTACCATTCCAGTGCAGTGCTGAGGGAGTGCTGCACTGTCAGAGGTGTCGTCTTTCAGAGGGGCCGTTAAACCGAGACCCCATTCGCCCTCTCAGGTGAACATAAAAGATCCCACGACACTATTTCGAAGAAGAACAGGGGAAGTTCTCCCCGGTGTCATGGTCAATATTTAGCCCTCAACAGCACTTTAAAAAAAAACCCAGATTATCTCATTATCACATTGCTGTTTGTGGGAGCTTACTGTGCGCAGATTGGCTGCTGCGTTTCCTACATTACAACAGTGACTACACTTCAAAAGTACTTCATTTTCTGCAAAGTGCTTTGGGAATGACCGTAGGTTGTGAAAGGCGCGATATAAATGCAAGTCTTTTTCTTTCTTATAAAGGATACATAGAGGATAATATCGGTGGTAAGAAAAATAATGAAATCCCTACTAAAGGAGAAAATGGAAGAACATCTGGAAACCAAAAACATAATAATAAATAGTCAGCATGGATTTCAAAAGGGAAAGTCTTGCTTAAACAACCTAATTGAATTTTTTGAAGAGGTAAAAGAGAGAGTAGACAAGGGTAATGTAGTAGATGTAATTTATCTAGATTTTCAAAAGGCCTTCAATAAGGTACCACATAATAGACTAATGAATAAGGTAAAGGAATGCGGAGTCAGGGGACAATTAGCAGAATGGATAGCTGGCTGGCTTCAAGACAGAAAGCAGAGAGTAGGGGTAAAGGGTAAGAGGTTAGTGTGCAAAATTAAAGTACATGGGATTGGGGTAATATACTGGCATGGATTGAAAATTGGTTAACAGACAGGAAACAGAGTAGGAATAAATGGGTCTTTTTCGGGGTGGCAGGCGGTGACTAGTGGGGTACCGCAGGGATCAGTGCTTGGGCCCCAGCTATTCACAATATATATCAATGATTTGGATGAGGGAACCAAATGTAATATTTCCAAGTTTGCTGACAACACGAAACTGGGTGGGACTGTGAGTTGTGAGGAGGATGCAAAGAGGCTTCAAGGCGATGTAGACAAGTTGAGTGAGTGAGCAAATACATGGCAGATGCAGGATAATGTAGATAAATGTGAAGTTATCCACTTTGGTAGGAAAAACAGAAAGGCAGAGTATTATTTAAATGGTGAAAGATTGGGAAATGTTGATGTACAGAGGGACCTGGGTGTCCTTGTACACCAGTCACTGAAAGCAAACATGCAGGTGCAGCAAGCAGTTAGGAAGGCAAATGGTATGTTGGCCTTCATTGCAAGAGGATTTAACTACAGGAGCAAGGATGTCTTACTACAGTTATACAGGGCCTTGGTGAGACCACACCTGGAGTACAGTGTGCAGTTTTGGTCTCCTTACCTAAGAAAGGATATACTTGCCATAGGAGGAGTGCAGCGAAGGTTCACCAGACTGATTCCTGGGATGGCTGGACTGTCGTATGAGGAGAGATTGGGTCGACTAGGCCTGTATTCACTAGGGTTTAGAAGAATGAGAGGGAATCTCATTGAAACGTATGAAATTCTGACAGGGCTAGACAGACTGGATGCAGGCAGGATGTTTCCTATGGCTGGGGGTCTAGAACGAGGGGTCACAGTCTCAGGATACGGGGTAGGAAATTTAGGACTGAGACGAGGAGAAATTTCTTCACTCAGAGTGTGGTGAACCTGTGGAATTCTCTACCACAGAAGGCTGTGGAGGCCAAGTCACTGAATATATTTAAGAAGGAGATCGATAGATTTCTAGACACAAAAGGCATCAAGGGGTATGGGGAGAGAGCGGGAATATGGTATTGAGATAGAGGATCAGCCATGATCATATTGAATGGCGGAGCAGGCTCGAAGGGCCGAATGGCCGACTCCTGCTCCTATTTTTCTATGTTTCTATTCAGAGTGGCAGAAGGTGGGAAGTGGTGTTCCACAAGGATCAGTGCTGGGACCACTGTTCACAATTTATATTAACAATTTAGACTTTGGAATCAAAAACACAATTTCTAAATTTGCGGATAGCACCAAAAAGAGGACTGCAACAAATTACAAGAAGACATTAATAAACTTGCAGAATGGGCATATAATTGGCAAATTAAATTCAACACAGATAAATGTGAGGTATTACATTTTGGTAAGAAAAATAGGGAGGTCACATATTACTTGGAAAATAAGAATCTAAATGGGGTAGAAGAGCAAAGGGATCTCGGAGTACAAATACACAAATCACAAAGTATCGACACAGGTTAACAAGGCCATAAAAAAAGCAAACCAAGCACTAGGGTTTATTTCTAGAGGGATAGAATTAAAAAGTAGAGAAGTTATGTTAAACTTGTATCGAACCTTGGTTAGACCACACTTAGAGTACTGCGTACAGTTCTGGTCGCCATATTCTAAAAAGGATATAGAGGCACTGGAGAGGGTGCAGAGAGATTTACAAAGATGATACCAGAAAGCGAGGGTATACTTATCAGGAAAGGATGAACAGGCTGGGTCTCTTTTCTCTTGAAAAGAGAAGGCTGAGGGTTGACCTAATAGAGGTCTTTAAAATTATGAAAGGTTTTGATCGAGTAGACACAGAGAGAGTGTTTCCACTTGTGGGGAAGAGCAAAACTAGAGGTCATCAATATAAGATAGTCACCAAGAAATCCAATAGGGAATTCAGGAGAAACTTCTTTACCCAAAGAGTGGTGAGAATGTGGAACTCGCTACCACAGGGAGTGGTTGAGGCGAATAGTTTCAATGCATTTAAGGGGAGGCTAGATAGGCACATGAGGGAGAAGGGAATAGAGGGCTATGCTGACAGAGTTAGATGAGGAAGGATGGGAGGAGGCTCAAGTGGAGCATAAACGCCGGCATGGACTGGTTGGGCCGAATGACCCGTTTCTGTGCTGTATATCCTATGTAAAGGTTACAACAAGCTATTCGGCCCAACCAGTCCATGTCAGTGTTTTCCTCCATATGAACAAAAAAACTTCTAATCACATTTACCCCACCCTGTTGCCATATCCCTTCAAACTCTTTTCCTTCATCCGCCTATCCCGACAGTGGCGGTGGTGACTTTTTTAACAGATGAAGCACAGCAATACATGCCAAGCGAAGCTGGCGTGTTACCATGGCAACGTGCCCCTCATGTAGAATCCCACCACCCACATTATAAGCTGCATGCGGCTCGGGATTGTCCAAAGTGCTGTGACTAATAAATTCATCCTGGGACGCTCCAGTGGGATGTCTTCCCTCCCATTGCCTTTTAGTCAGGAGAATAAAATTAAGCGAGGTTTCATAACGAGGCCTGGAATTTTCCGGTGGGACGTCCACCTTCCCATTGCTGCGGCAAGTTTTGAAAAGAAAATCAGGTGGATCGGCAGTGTCTAAAACGGGCAGTTGATCTTCTACTGCTTGGCGGATAAAATTGAATTTAATAGAGGGGCCCGGAACGTTCTAGCGGGACTCCTCCCTCATGTAAAGTCTGGAAAAGAAAATCGGTCGGCCGATTAAAATTTAAATACCTGTAAGTATACCCAGGAAATCTGTGCAGGAATCGAGATGAGGCAGTGTTTCACTTGTCATAGAGTCATAACGGCACAGAAGGAGGCCGTTCGGCCCATCGAGTCTGTGCCGGCTCTCTGGAGCGATCCAGTCAGTCCCGTTCCCCCGCTCTATCCCCGTAGCCCTGCAAGTTTATTTCCCTCAAGTATAACATTCTGACAGGGCTAGACAGACTGGATGCAGGGAGGATGTATCTCCTGGTTGGGGGGTCTAGAACGAGGGGTCACAGTCTCAGGATACGGGGTAGGACATTTAGGACTGAGATGAGGAGAAATTTCTTCACTCAGAGGGTGGTGAACCTGTGGAATTCTCTACCACAGAAGGCTGTGGCGGCCAAGTCACTGAATATATTTAAGAACGAGATAGATTTCTAGACACAAAAGGCATCAAGGGGTATGGGGAGAGAGCAGGAATATGGTATTGAGATAGAGGATCAGCCATGATCATATTGAATGGCGGAGCAGGCTCGAAGGGCCGAATGGCCTACTCTTGCTCCTATTTTTCTATGTTTCTAAGTGCCTATCCAGTCTCCCCTTGAAAACATTGAGTGTCTCCGCTTCCACCACTTCCGTCGACAGCGAGTTCCAGGTCCTCACCGCTCGCTGCGTAAAAAAGTTTTTCCTCACATCTCCCCTGAATCTCTTGCCCAAAACCTTAAATCTGTGTCCCCTAGTCCTTGTACCATCAACTAGTGGGAGCAGCCTTTCCCCGTCTAGCCTATCCAAACCCGTCATAATCTTGTACACCTCTATCAAATCACCCCTCAACCTCCTTTGCACTAATGAAAACAAATCCAGCTTCTCCAACCTGTCCTTGTAGCTAAGATCCCCCATCCCCGGAACCATTCTGGTAAATCTGCCGAGCTGCCTTTACTGTCCGATCTCATCTGAATGTTGGCATAGTTTCTGCCGCTGTTCTAAATCTTTAACCTTTAATTTTGTTCTATGGCCCTTTGTTCTGGACCCCTCAACTACTGGAAACAGTCTGCTTCTATCTATCCTATCTCATCCTTTCATCATTGAAAATACTAGTATTTAACCCAGTTATCTGTGTTCTAATGAAAAAAGACCCGCTTTTCAAGTCTTCTAATTTATATTTCCCATTACCAGACACCATGCTAGTGAATCTGCACTGGTACCCTCTCTAAAGCCTCAATATCCTTCCTATAGTTTGGAGCCCAATACTGCACACAGTACTTTGTGACGTCTTAAGGTTTTATATAGATAAAAGATAGAATTCCATTAGCTTTTTTTTTTAGAACCTTATCAACCCGAGGTGCTGCCTTTAATGTCTAATGTGCTAATGTGAACCTGTCTACCAAATCCTTCTGCTCTTCTCCAGCATCGAGCCTACTGCCATTCACAGGATAATTACTGCTGTTATCATTAAACAAATTGCACCACCTCACACTTAATGACATTGAATTCCATCTGCCACTTTTTAGCCCATTTCCCCGCCCCCCCCCTCATCTTATCAATATTCCTTTGCAGTTTCCTTTGATCTTCCAGAGAATTAACTAGACCTCCTATTTTGGTATCATCTGCAAATTTCGACACCACTCCCTCTAGACCTATATCCAAATCCTAGATGTACAGTGAACAGAAGTGGCCCCAGAACTGAACCCTGTGGGACACCGCCACCCACTTCCAATCGCTCTGAAAAACTGTCCTGAACTCCTACTCTTTGAACCAATTTTGCTATCCTCCACTTAAATCCATACGCCTTTACCTTCTCTAGTAATCTCCCATTTGGTGCCTTGCCCAAGGCTTTCCTAACGTCTAGCTACACTACATCCTTTGCATTTCCCCATCTACCATGTCTGTTAGCTCCTCAAAGAATTTTGAGATTTATTAAGCACGATCGTCCCTTTTGAAATCCGTGCTGGCTACTGCTAAGTATTTTCTCTTTATCGGGATCCGGTGGTGGTGGGGCTTCCCGGGGCAATCCAAGGAAATCTGTTACTGACTAACATACAGGAATCCACGGAGATTCCAAAAAGAGTTCTTTAAATATTTGCCATAGATGCAACGAAAACCTCCAGGGTTTAGGTTGTACTTGTCATTTGTACACCAGATTGGAGCGGTGAGAAGGTGGAACTTGCTATTACATGGAGTGGTTGATAGACACATTTTAAGGGGAAGCTAGATAAGTACATGAGGGAGAAAGGAATAGAAGGATATGTTGATGGGATGAGATGAAGTAGGGTGGGAGGAGGCTTAAACCCCGATTTAGACGAATGCAAAAG
The DNA here is from genome assembly GCA_030390025.1 of Squalus acanthias. Lineage (NCBI taxonomy): Eukaryota > Metazoa > Chordata > Chondrichthyes > Squaliformes > Squalidae > Squalus > Squalus acanthias. Next base: position 2,623,512 of record CM059445.1, on the reverse strand, counting down.
CAAAATACTGCGGATGCTGGAAATCTGAAATAAAAACAGAAAATGGTGGAAATACTCAGCAGGTCAGGCAGCATCTGTGGAGAGAGAAACCGAGTTAACGTTTCACGTCGATGGCCCTTCGTCAGAAGTGAAAAAGCTGGAGATGCTGGAGTGCCTTGCACCATCATTTCTTTTGTCTCTTAATCTCTCCTGCCTTCCATCCTATCACAGACCTTCCCTTTTGTTCTTTCCTCCCCTCCCCCCTTTCCCTGCACTTGCTTAAAAACCTGTTCCATCTCCAGACTTAGACGAACGGTCTGTTTCTGTGCTGTAAGTTGGATGTAATTCAGTGATGCACAACTTTCACTCGGCTGTCCAATCTCTCCATTTTCTTGGGACTAGTGCTCATACTCCTCTTCAGAGCTCTTTTTTTGCACCTCTGAGTGTTTTTTAATTTGTTTTAATATTTTACTCATCTCCTGAAGATGTTGCTGACCTTTTTCCCTGTAGGTTTTCTGCAGCTTGTTTTTCTTCATCTATTTTGGGACAGCTTGTTTATGACCCATTTGTCTTGCATGTGTATTTTGCTTAGTTATTATCCATTGCTTCGTGTCCCAGTATTAATATTCTACATGTAAAGACTTCACACCTTAGAATTTGTTGTTGGTTTTCACCGCCAAAGCCCTAGAACAATGCTGTTTGGGGGAGTTGTCCCGTGTATGAAGAGCTGGGGTATCCACAAGCCTTCAGATTCTCAGCTGTTCCAAAATAGAGGTAAATCAGGAAGCATTTTTCACACAAGGGGTAGTAGAAATCTGGAATTCCCTGCCCCAAAAGTCTGTGGATGCTGGGGGCCAGTCGGAGCTTTCAAGACAGAGTGATCGATTTTTGCTGGGTAAGGGTATTGAGGGATATGGAGCAAAGGCGGGTAAAGGGAGTCGAGGTGCAGGTCAGCCATGATCTGATTGAATGGCGGAGCAGGCTCGAGGGACTGAATGACCTCCTCTGGTTCCTATGTTTCTAGAGTTTACCTGCTACATGGCATGTGCAGTGAGGGTTTTACAGAGTTCAGCACATTGCATTCACACTGAGGGTTGACGGGCGAATCTCTGCTCTCGATGGGTGCAGCTGGGATTTGGGCTTATTGGGCTAGATAAAGAAAGCAGGCCAGGCTGCAGCGGGCATGTCGGTGTGGGTCTGTATTCCCTCCAGTGGCTGGATGTTCAGCAAAGGGAGTAAAACCCGTGTGCGCCTCCTCACGACAGTTTCAAAACCGCGCTGGTGGAGGTTTGGGAACCGGTTGCCTGTCAATCTTCGTGCTTTGATCATGTGCAGCACAGGGAGATCACAAGGAACTTGGGGGGGTGGAGAACAACAATGGAACAGTATGTAGACAGGTGTCATCCATAAAAAGAATTAAGGGGACACAATGGCAGAATTTTAAAACCAGGAGCAGGCCAGTGAGAGGGAGAGATCATCAGAGTCGGCCCCTTTGGAGTAAATCACAGGGGGTTACTAAAAATAGGACTGATGGAAATAGCACGAAAAACTCGGGAAACTCCTCTTTTAGTGATTTGAAGCTGGAGGGAGAGACGCTGAACTCTTTTTATTTGAACAAAAACAAGCTGTTAGCTAATGACTTGTAACATCCACTGGTGTGGGAGACAACTGTGGCTCTGTGTAGGACTGTAACGTTCTTGGGTTATTGCGAAGAGCATCCCGTTATAATGTTTATATCCAGACAGACTCGCTCATAACTGAAACCGCCTGCTGCTATGAAATCTCGAAACTACTCTCTGTCTCCTTACAGCCCAGTCATTCAAAAGATCCGTGCGGAATGTGCGGAGCCCTTCCTGGCTTTTGAGCAGTGTTTAAAGCAGAACCAGTCTTCCATCCAGAACTGCACAGAACACGTCAACGAGTTCCTGGCCTGTGCGGAGAAAGTCAAAATGCCACGTTCAGGTAAAGCATTTCTGCAATTGAGAGATTTAGAATTCTGTCAAAGCTTAATAAATACAATAGTGCAATCTGTTACTACACATTTAACATGCAACATTTTTCAAATGGTCATCCCATCATATCTATTCCATTTTATTGTCTCTGACTCAAAGGTCGTGGGTTCAAGCCCCACTCCAGAGACTTAGCACATAATTTAGGCTGGCACTCCAGTGCAGTACTGAGGGAGCGCCGCACTGTCGGAGGGGCAGGACTGAGCGAGTGCTGCACTGTCGGAGGGGCAGTACTGAGCGAGTGCTGCACTGTCGGAGGGGCAGTACTGAGCGAGCGCTGCACTGTCGGAGGGGAAGTACTGAGCGAGTGCTGCACTATCGGAGGGGCAGTACTGAGGGAGTGCTGCACTGTCGGAGGGGCAGTATTAAGGGAGTGCTGCACTGTCGGAGGGGCAGTACTGAGGGGGTGCTGCACTGTCGGAGGGGCAGTACTGAGGGGGTGCTGCACTGTCGGAGGGGCAGTACTGAGGGGGTGCTGCACTGTCGGAGGGTCAGTACTGAGGGAGCGCTGCACTGTCGGAGGGGCAGTACTGAGCGAGTGCTGCACTGTCGGAGGGGCAGTACTGAGCGAGTGCTGCACTGTCGGAGGGGCAGTACTGAGCGGGGGCAGTACTGAGGGAGTGCTGCACTGTCGGAGATGCTGTCTTTTGGATAAGATGTTAAACGGAGGCCCCATCTGCCCCCTCAAGTGGACTTAAAAGATCCCACGGCACTATTTAAAGGAGAGCAGGGGAGTTCTCCCATTGTCCTGTCCAATATTTATCCCTCACTAAAACAGTTTATCTGGCCATTATCTCATTGCTGTTTGTGGGAGCTTGCTGCGCGCAAATTGGCTGCCGTGTTTCCTACATTCCAACAGTGACTACACTTCAAAATGTATTTCATTGGCTGTGAAGCATTTGAGACATCCTGAGGTTGTGAAAGGCGCTATAGAAATGAGCCTTTCTTTATTGCTGACCTGCTCCGGGAGCATTGTGTCTCGCTGCTCCGCGGTGCAGGGCGCTGGTGCTGTTTCACATCCGGTACTCCGTAAACCTGCAGGTATTGTGCCATAATAACCATTGAGGCCATTGGTGCACATCAAATCTGTGGATTGTCCCTGATGGTCGGTGCGGAAAAAAAGACAGTCCCCAGCACTTAAAATGCCCATGCTTTAAACAGACAGTCGCTTATATCAACCAAAAGGTGATAATCAATTATCCATTTGCATCAATTTCAAAGTTGCCGCTTCGAGTGTCTTAAGTTCTTCTCCCTTTATTTTGGGCAGGAACAGCTGTGCTTACTAAGGTGCACTGAATGTGAAAATAGAATGACCATCATATTGTAGCAGTAATACTAATTAAGAAGTTGTATCAGCAGAGGAATCACTCGGCTATTCACCTTTGCAGCAAAAAAAAAGAGACTGGCTTTAGCTGTTTCAATCTGCCGGTTTTCTATAGGTGCTAATGTCCCCTGTTGCCCAATTATATCCTGGGATATAGACACATACAGCACAGACTGGGCAGGATTTCCCAAGGACCCGGGCCACCAGCTGGTATTTACACAGAGCGAGCCCCGAAATATGAGGAAGTGGAACAGAGTGAGGGTCATTGTCAGTGACAGTAAAATCTGTTTATTCATTTTCTGCTTTTTCAGTGTTTCCTGTAATAACCGAGAGAGAGAAATTGTATCAGATCGGGGCTTTCTTTCAGTTTGTTTCTCCGTCTTTTTCTGTTTTCTCGATTGTACGCCGCGTTAACTAGCCTTGCAATGTAGGAACATTAGTTGAACCCACTATCGGATTCTGGTATAATGGGCAAATCATGTTCGCACAAACGTGCCCGCTATAAACGGTGGGGACTGTAAGTAAAAACAGCCCCAAAAATTGTGCTGCACACTTTTCTATTCTCTGTCCGTCTCTTTTTATACTTCTCAATGAGATACATTTCCTTGGGTGCTGGGTGCCCTTCAGTACTTTGTCCAAATGGCCAGTATTCATGTGTGAGCCCAGACAGAGTACTTGACTGCAGGAAGCATCATCCAGTGTTCACATGTACCCACTTCCATCAGGGGTTACTGGATGTCAACCAGGAGTGGGAACCCCAACGATTTGTTTTCTTTACATCGCCCGTCCATTGCCCAGGCACTGAGGCCAATTCTAGTGCGGTTACTGCCATCCCATCTGAGGTCAGCTGGGATCAGACCCAGGCCCTTCTTGGTCTGCATGACTCAACTACAAACCCGCTGAGCCACCAGGGAGTGCCTCTGTGTATCTGTTACTCTTTCACGAATTGTGGCCTAGTCTGAACCCTTAAGATCGCTGGGATGAAGTCCCTCCTACCTTCCATTATCCTAAATGTAATTGGCACAAGCGGGGGGGACAGTCGACTTTCTCAATGAACCGATGCATCATGATAACTGGCGAGCATCCTCTCTCTGCTGAGCTCCTCCTCCTCACCACGATGGGACAAAGAGCAGGAAAAGTCGTGGCCTGCACGCGAGCGGTTGTTTTTCAGACTGGAGGGAAGTGTGCAGTGCTGTTCCCCAGGGGTCGGTGTTGGGAACCTCTGCTCTTTTTGATATATAAATGACCTGGACTTTGGTACACGGCATAATTTCAAAGTTTGCAGATGACACAAAACTCGGAAATGTAGTGAGCAGTGAAGAGGATAGCAACAGACTTGAGGAGGGCATAGACGGACTGGTGAAATGGCAGATGAAATTTAACGCCGAAGTGTGAAGTGATACATTTTGGTAGGAAAAGGAGAGGCAATATAAACTGAATGGTACAATTTTAAAGGGGGTGCAGGAATAGAGAGACCTGGGGGTGTATGTACACAAATCTTTGAAGGTAGCAGGACAAGTTGGTAAGGCTGTTAAAAAAACATACGGGATCCATGACTTTATAAATAGGCATAGAGTACAAAAGCAAGGAAGTTATACTAAACCTTTATAAAAGCCTGGTTCGGCCCCAGCTGGAGTATTGTGGCCAATTCTGGGCACCACACTTTAGGAGGATCTCGAGGCTTTAGGGAGGGTGTAGAGGAGATTTACAACAACAACTTGTTTTTATATAACACCTTTAACGTAGTAAAACATCCCAAGGTGCTTCACAGGAGTATTATAAGACAAAAAATTTGATACCGAGTCACAAGGAGAAATTAGGGCAAAAGCTTGGTCAAAGAGGTAGGTTTTAAGGAGCGTCTTAAAGGAGGAAAGAGAGGCGGAGAGGTTTAGGGAGGGAATTCCAGAGTTTAGGGCTGAGGCAACAGAAGGCACGGCCGCCAATGATTGAGCGATTATAATCAGGGATGCTCAAGAGGACAGAATTAGAGGAGCGCAGATATCTCAGGGGGTTGTGGGGCTGAAGGAGATTACAGAGATAGGGAGGGGCGAGGCCATGGAGGGATTTGAAAACAAGGATGAGAATTTTGAAATCAAGGCGTTGCTTAACCGGGAGTCAATGTAGGTCAGCGAGCACAGGGGTGATGGGTGAACGGGACTTGGTGCGAGTTAGGACACGGGCAGCCTAGTTTTGAATGACCTCAAGTTTACGTAGGGTGGAATGTGGGAGGCCAACCAGGAGTGCATTGAAATAGTCAAGTCCAGAGGTAACAAAGGCATGGATGAGGGTTTCAGCAGCAGATGAGCTGAGGCAAGGACGGAGACGGGTGATGTTACGGAGGTGGAAGTAGGCGGTCTTAGTTATGCTGCGGATATGTGGTCGGAAGCTCATTTCCGGGTCAAATATGACACCAAAGTTGCAAACAGTGTGGTTCATTCTCAGACAGATGTTAGGGCGAGGGATGGAGTCAGTGGCTAGGGAATGGAGTTTGTGGCGTGGACCGAAAACAATGGCTTCGGTCTTCCCAATATTTAATAGAGAAAATTTCTGCTCATCCAGAACTGGATGTCGGACAAGCAATCTGACAATTTAGAGACCGTGGCGGGGTCGAGAGAAGAGGTAGTGAGGTAGAGCTGGGTGTCGTCAGCATACATGTGGAAACTGACGCTGTGTTTTTGGATGATGTCGCCAAGGGGCAACATGTAGATGAGAAATAGAAGGGGGCCAAGGATAGATCCTTGGGGGACACCAGAGGTAACGATGCAGGAGCGGGAAGAGAAGCCGTTACAAGTGATTTTCTGGCTACGATTGATAGATAAGAATGGAACCAGGCGAGTGCAGTCCCACCCAGCTGGATGACGGTGGAGAGGCGTTGGAGAAGGATGGAGTGGTCAACCGTGTCAAAGGCTGCAGACAAGTCAAGAAGGACGAGGAGGGATAGTTTCCCTTTGTCACAGTCACATAGGATGTCATTTGTGACTTTGATGAGAGCCGTTTCGGTACTGTGGCAAGGGCGGAAGCCTGATTGGAGGGATTCAAACATGGAAAGATGGGCACGGATTTGGGAGGCGACAACAGGTTTAGGACTTTGGAGCGGAAAGGGAGATTGGCGATGGGGTGGTAGTTTGCGAGGACAGAGGGGGGGGTCAAGGCTTGTTTTACCACAATGGTACCAGGGATTCGGGACTTCAGTGACGTGGAGAGACTGGAGAAGCTGGGGTTATTCTCCTTGGAGCAGAGAAGGTTAAGGGGAGATTTGATAGAGGTGTTCAAAATCATGAAGGGTTTTGATAGAGTGAATAAGGAGAAATTGTTTCCAATGGCAGAAGGGTCAGTAACCAGAGGAGACAGATTTAAGGTATTTGGCAAAAGAACCAGAGGTGACATGAGGAATAAAACATTTACACAGCGAGTTGTGATCTGGAATGCACTGCCTGAAAGGGTGGTGGAAGCAGATTCAATAATAACTTACAAAGGGAATTGGAAAAATACTTGAAGGGGTAAATTTGCAGGGCTATGGGGAAAGAGCAGGGGAGTGGGACTAATTGGAGAGCTCTTTCAAAGAGCTACTGCAGACACGATGGGCCGAATGGCATCCTGTGCTGTATCAATCTGTTTTACATGTGCCTTTGTTCTCGTGCTTTATGTAAGCTCGTGTACCAAGGGCAAAATCGGAGCTTGTGAATAATGGCTAACTGTGATGAGCTGTGATTTACACAGTAGGGTTATTTACATGAGGTTATTGTTGTGACACCAAACAGTCGGCCAGTTAGTTATTGCAGCCAGTAGTTCTTTGATGCAGTAGCAGAGACTGGTTTACTCGCAGAGACTGGCATGATGTTGGTTTGTGCCAGTGATCATCTACACAATAAGTGACCCATTCAAGTTGTGCCACTGCGCGGAAATGTAAAGCAGAAGCCAGAGGCTGCCTTGCAGAGAGGGAGAGGCACTCCTGGGAGCTGCTTGCCAAGTCAACCACGCTGGCATGGGAGGCCTAGGAAAGAGAAGAGAGAAACTATCAATGGGAAGCTAACCCTACTTAAAGAATAAAGTTTGTCCATTGATTAATATAGATTACTTGTAGAAAAAGATAACTTGCATTATTTCGCATTTAAGTCTCAGAAATATCTCAAACTACTTCACATGTAATGGAGTGCCTTTGGAGTGCGGTCACAGTTGTTAAGTAGTTGAATTTGGCAGCCATTTTGCACCAAGCAAGATCCCATAAACAGCCATGAGATGAATGACCAGTTAATCGCTTTTTGGTGGTATGGTTGAGGGCTGAATGAGGCCTGGGCAGTTCAGTGGAAAAGACACTGGCCTTTCATCTCTGGGACCTGGGTTCAAATGTATCCAGGACTGGTTTGATGAAAGTCTCCTCTATCTGTTGGCTGAAAGGATCCTACATGAATTGAATTTGGACAGTCTCACTCCAGTTCCTAGCTGATACAGACTCATAGCACAAAACCACCCCTAATTTTGTACTTGACTGTCTGTCTGACTCAGAGATGTGCCTCACCAGGACCTGGGTTTGACAGTGACACTGGGCGCATTAAATGGAAAGTGTTCCATTCCCCCATCACAAGCACCCCTCACCTTGGTGCGCACAACAACCACACAAAGAAAGTCTTAAAATAGCTCATAAAATGTGTTAAGTTAAAATGTAGTTCCATGGGATTTCATGATGCCACCCTTGATAAAACTGACTTCATGTACACACCAGATAGTAGGCGTTTCACGATTGGTGAAAGCACAAGATTTATGAATTCCATATAATAAAACTAGTCAGCTGGATTTAACCTAATCAACAAACTAGTCTAATGTGTTCTAATATAAGGTGTCAGCCGTGGCTCAGTGGGTAGCATTCTCGCCTCTGTCAGAAGGTTGTGGATTCAAGTCCCACTCTAGAGACTTGAGCATATGATCTCCACTGACACTCCAGTGCAGTACTGAGGGAGTGCTGCACTGTTGGAGGTGCCGTCTTTCGGACGTTAAACCAGGGCCCCGTCTGCCCTCTCGGGTGGATGTAAAAGATCCTGTGGCGCTATTCAGAGAAGAGCAGGGGAATTCTCCCCGGTGTCCTGTCCAATATTTATCCCTCAACCAGCATCACTAAATCAGATTCTCTGGTCATTATCACATCGCTGTTTATGGGATCTTGCTGTGCGCAAATTGGCTGACACATTTTTGTCATTACAGCAGTGACTACACTTCAAAAGTATTTTGTTGGCTGTAAAGCCCTTTGGGACCTCCTGTGGTTGTGAAAGGTGCTATATAAATGCATTCATTTATGCAAGTCAACAATTTTACAATCCTGCACTCGATAATGGGCTTATGCTGTCTGTTTCTGCTCATAGGTGAGGCTGTGCAGCAAGGTATGTGAGGGCTCGACGGACTTGGAATCATCACCGCCCTCATCAAGAACCTGCCCGAGATGGGAGATGTGTGACCTAGAGTGGCCTAAAGATCAGCTGTCAACATTGTAAACTACTGGTTTGAAATGACTGCATTGGCAATGGTGAAGAGTTTGTTAAGATTCAGCCTGTTCATGAAGGGAGGAGCTGTATAAGCATAAACTCCTTAAAGAGGAACTGTATTGCCTGGGGGAGATATCTGTACACTTTCTAGTGTCTTGGATGTAGCATCTTTTTCTCCTGGAGAGATTGGAGTAGACATTTTATGTAGAATTCTCTCTGGAGTTCTCAGTAACTGGGGGATTGATAGCCGTGAGCAGCACTCAGAAGTTGTGATGTTACCAAAGAGGACCAAGTTGTGATAGGAAATCTTTGGCCTATTCTAACTTGAAAGGCGATGACTGTGAGGGGACATCGTGGAGGTAGATGACAGCGAACATTTGTAGGAAAGGGAAATCTGGAGCACCACTTTGAGCTTAACCATGATGGTAGGAAAAGGTTCAAATTAGTGAAAGGCAGATTTAGGACTGGTGGCAGGAAGCTCGTCACACAAAGAGAGATCATAGGAACAACGATAGTGGAGTTGTTGACTAATTACAACGATCAATCTCTATCAATTAGTCTACAACTGACCCAGACATGAGGCGAGGAAAGCCCCCAGCGGTGGAGAGCTTTGGAAACCAGAGGTCCGTCACCTTTTCCCTCCCAAGCAACATCTGGAATAGACCCTGAGTAGGGGAGTGGAGGCAAAAACCCTTGAATCATTTAAGAGGCAATTGGCAACTACATTGGGAGGAATGGGACTGTCTGGTCTTCTGGACGAGCAGCGATGGGCTGAATGGTCTTCCTCATCCATGTCAATCTCGTGATTTACACTCTCCATCCAAAATCGCCAAAAAGGAATCATTGAACAGCATCGGTTTCATTCACCATTCCTTTAACAATGCTTGCTGAACAGGAACTAGATAAAGGTGATGATCCTTCTCCTGGGAGGTTGTTAAAAGTGTTGTGATGGTAGTAATATCAACCCACCCTACCTCACCTCACCCTATCAGCATATCCTTCTATCCCATTCCCCCTTATGTAATTATCTGGCTGCCCCTTAAATACAGCTATGCTATTTGCCTCAACTACTCCTTATAGCTTCAGTTTTCTCTGGACTGTTTTTTTTGAAGTCCAGAGATATTATTTCTAGGAATCTTTTAAGCGGCAAGCATTGCCGCAGATTGGCAGGACACTGGTTCGATGGCCCATGTGTTCCTGAACAGACTGCAAGGCGTTGGGGGGAGGGGGTGAAGAATTAGAGGGGGATGGGAAATCAGTTAGGAATTCTTCGACAAGTCACTCTTGCTCATCTCCTGGCAGCTTGCTGAGAAGCTTCACCTGTGATTTAGGAGCAGGACTCCTGGTCCACTCTTTAAGCTACAGGGACCTGTAATGGGAGAGAACTATTCCATGGTATTGGAAGCCGAGATTTGAAAGCCAGTCTCTAGTCTGTCCTCTCAGCCTAGCAAAATCTAGTCAACCCAGATCTTTGTCGATGTCAGCTGCTAGGGGATGGATTGGAGTTGACTGGTTGATGTGTCTTCCAATCTGATTCCTGGAATAGGAGGATATGTTGATGGGGTTAGATGAAGAAGGGTGGGAGGGATCTCGTGTGGAGCATAAACACCGGCATGGATCTATTGGACCGAATGGCCTGTTTCTGTGCTGTAAATACATTGTAATCTCTCCCCTCTTGCTGGAGAAACCCCTCACTGCCACTCTCCTCTACCAACCTGATCCAGGCTTGAATCTCACTCTGGGGGTAACTGCAAAGAAGACCCTGGGTCTGGCCCCGAGTACCTCGTAGTATTAGACCAGTAGGAGTGGGTTGCTCACTATCTATTAGATAGGGATCGAGGAGAGGAGGTGGTTTAAATATTTTTTAGCAGCTAAATGTAGAGCCAATTGATTCAATTTTAATCTTATCCAACTGCATCTTGTATTTCTGATGGGTTATTTCAGGGCTTGAAGGAACTGTCCTCCTCTTAGCCTTTCATCTGGGAGGTCTGAACAATCTGCTACTTTTTAAAAATTATTTTCATGAAGGTTTATCAGATCTGAGTGATTCCGTGAGTGTTTAAACACAGTGAAATGTCCCTTATCCAATCACCACTTAGCTGGGTTGACTCGGTTTTGGCAAAGATCTGGGTTGACTCGGTTTTGCTAGGCTGACAGGACAGACTAGCTTCCAATCTCAGCTTCTAATACTCTACGGTTAGCCACTTGGCAAGGGTGAGCGAGCCACTGTGACTGGCCCTCTCGATTTCTCCAACGTCCCTGGAGGGAAGGAATTGGCCTGCAAGGCACCTCCTACAGCAGTCCAGCTGAAACTGATAACCCACCAGCTGGACAATCTGGGGCACCTTGTGACCGAACGCCAGAAATCTATTTCCTGCTTAATCCTTCGAGCCCTCAAATAAATTGTCAGAAATCTGTTCTGACGAAGAATACACAGCCGTGATGGCGTAACTTGCCTTTTTCTCGTTACAAATGCAGATTGTTTTCATCAAAAATATTTAACTTCCAATTGGATAAGATTACGGTAAATTACTTGGCTCTGCTTTTCTAGTCAAAAATGTTTTCTTTTTAGACCTGTTCTAATACTGCTTTAAGAAATAGGAGCAGGAGTAGGACAAACGGCCCTTCAAGTCCGCTCCGCCATTCAATAAGATTGTGGCTGATCTTCGACCTCAACTCCAATTTCCTATAAGAAATAACTTTGTAATTGGCCACAATGAGATATGCAAGGGATGTAATCTACTGTCTGATTGTGGGGAAGGATGTCTGCTCCTTCCCCTTCCGCTGACTCCACCAAGGTCAGGAAGTCATTGTGGGGGTAAATCTGAGCTCTGTTGTCACAGTAGCAGAATTTGTGATATGCTAAGGTCCTCCATGAATGTGTCTGGTGATCTCAGTCTATTTTCTAGTGGCCAAGGGACAAATGTACAAAATGCCCTCTAATTAGTACTAAATTGCCAACCTCACTCCAAGAGGTCACAAGGTGGCTGGTGTGGGAAATGGAAGAGTTCCAAACTGGTGCCGTAGGGGCCATTCGTTCTCTGGATGAGGCGAAGGGAACAGAGGGTTATGCTGATAGATTTAGATGAGGAAAGATGGGAGGAGGCTCATGCAGATCATAAACGCTGGCATGGACTGATTGGGCCGAATGGCCTGTTTCTGTGCCGTATATCCTATGTAATCCTATGAAGGCACGCAGAGGGAGCTTTACTTTATATCTGACCATTGCAGTATCTGACCTGGGAGTGCTTGATGCCTGGACTGGAAAGGGCTCCATTCCCTGGAACTAACATCCTTCATTTTGTTGAGCACCACTTGCCAATTAGTCTGGGGACCACCTTCTCGGGCTGAGCTGAAGAAACTAAACAAAATAATGGCTTGACGACTGGGCTACTATATTCCCCCTCTCCGACTCCAGTCCTTATTTCTCCAGTGTCCGATCCTTTGTGACATTACACACTTATATTCCCCACCAACTAGCTCCTGAACAATCTCATCGATGTGTTACTTCTATTTAGGATTAATTCCCTTTTCCGCAAAAATACATTCCCAGTGCTTTCGACGAAACCTGATTTGAATTTGGCAGAGAAATGATTGTTTTGGGTTTCACTCTGAAAAGGACTAGTCTATTTTTCAGAAGTCTTTAATGGGCAATTGGAACTGAAAAGCCTGAGCGGGAAATGTAGGTGGTTTTGAAACGAACCTCTTGTTGCTCGGACAGTTTTTAGAGCCTGTACATTGTCACCGTTTATTGAAGTGATTTCAAACAGTTTGCAGTTCCCTCTAAATGTACCCAGTGTTCTGATTTTTCAATGATTTATTTTTTTAAATAAAGAGTTTGTATTTTTTTTTTAAGCCTTTAAAGCTTTCCATCCAGGGTAGCGTCAAAGAGGAGGGTGCGCATTTCCACGATTTGCGACGCTCCATGTCGAGTTGTTTCGGACATAACACGTGCTCCCGGAGAAGACCAATAAAGGTCGAACTAGTGCCTTTGTGTTCCAGTTTCAAGGCATGCCCACTCTCTCTGCTGCAGTACGCGTGTTCCTTCAGCAGTGGCAAAAGTAACTTTTGGGATTTTGGTGTCGGCCGTGGCTCAGTGGGCAGCACTCTCGCCTCTGAGTCAGAAGGTCGTGGGTTCAAGTTCCCAGTCCCGAGACTTGAGCACAAAATCCAGGCTGCCACTCCAGTGCAGTGCTGAGGGAGTACTCATTCCGCCAGCGCATTTCACACTTCATCTAGCCTCAACCTGTCACATTACCACCTCCTCGTGCCTTGATTATCTCTTTATGTCTCTTAATCTCTCCTGCCTTCTATCCCACCACTGACCTTCCCTTTTGTTCTTTCATCCCCTCCCCCTTTTCCCAGCATTATACTTGCCTTAAATCTATTTCATTTCCTGCTTTTTTCCAGTTCTGACGAAGGGTCTTCGACCTGAAACGTTAACTCTGTTTCTCTCTGCACGGATGCTGCTTGGCCTGCTGAGTTTTTCCAGAGTTTTCTGTTATTACTGAGGGAGTACTACATTGTCGGAGGTGCCGTCTTTCAGATGAGACATTAACCCGAGACCCCGTCTACCCTCTCAGGTGGACGTAAAAGATCCCACGGCCACTATTGGAAGAAGAGCAGGGGAGTTCTCCCCAGTGTCCTGGACAATATTTATCCCTTAAACAGATAATCTGATCATTGTCTCATTGCTGTTTGTAGGAGTTGGCTTTGCGCAATTTGTTTGCCACATCTCCCTATGTTAAAACAGTGACTACACTTCAAAAGTACTTCATTGGTTGTAAAAGGCTTTGGGAGGTCCTGTGTTTGTGAAAGGCGCTATAGAAATGGAAGTTCTTTTTTAAAGCTGACTACACCTGGACCAATGGGAAAATATTCCATAGAAATCGTTCAAAACAGTGACTCTCAAATAGCGTTTGCACCCTTTCTCTGTTTTTGTTCTTCTCCGCCCTTCACTTGGGCTCCTTCTTGCATTCTCCTGAAAGTCAGTGTTAACCACTGGGGACTGAGGTTCCAGGTGCTGTACACAGCAGAGCCAAGGAGCGTGGGTCTGTCCCTCGGTGCGTCTTCTCCCCGGGGGGGGGGGGGGGAGAATGAAAGCAAGGAGGCAGAAAACAAGAAAGTGGGATGAAGGTGGAGTGCTCCAGAAGGAGGGACCGTCAAAGGAAAATACCACCTCCCCTCCCAGCTGCTGTAAAGCAGCTTAACACTGCTGTTTACACTCCTGTGAAGCGCTTTGGGACGTTTTACTATGTTAAAGGGGCTATGTAAATGCAGGTTGTTGATTACAGAGTGGCAATGGGATAGGAGACTGGCTTTTGGGGGTTGGGAGGTGGAGATGCTGCAGTGGAACCTGAAGATATAACCAATAAAAATACATATTTGGGATCTACTTGTTAAAAGGTATTACGCCTCGAAAGTGAATCCACATGTTCTCCCAGTGGATGTAAGTGCAGCGTTTGGTACTGGGCCCTGCACACGGTGAAGGTCCCAGGTGACCCCTGCCTTTACTGAGCTAGCTGATCTCGGACCAGTCATCGTAGCGTGCTACAGTTGGCCTCAGCACCTTTGGGGCAAGGGAAACATCGGCTGGGGTTCCCAGTCCGCATTGCTAGCCGTTAACGCAGACGCTGCTCGAGGACAAACTTGGCCTTGCCTGTACTGCCTCTATGTTTAAATGGCCTGCCAACACTCGCTGCCCACGTCGTTGAGTTGCTGGAGGGCAGCTGGTGTACAGGGAACTGTACCCGACGCGAGACTGTGCCTTAAGAGGGTTAAAACTCCTCAAAAGTGGCATAACTTAACATGGTATCTGTCATATCGCGAGTTTTTGCAAAAATCTGTTTTGCTGATAGACACAGCTTCGGTACATTAGGCACAGGAGGAGGCCGTTCAGCCCCTCGCGCCTGCTCCACCATTCTTCAGATCGTGACCGATCGGCACCCCAACTCCATTTACCCGCCTTTGCTCCATATCCCTGATACCCTTACGCAATAAAAATCTATCGATCTCAGTCTTCGAAGCTCAAATTGTCCCCCAACATCCGCAGCCTTGGGGGGCGGCGGTGGTGGGAAAGAGTTCCAGATTTCTACTACCCTTTGTGTGAAGAAGTGTATCCTGATTTCACTCCTGAATGGCCTGGCTCTAATTTTAAAAGTAATGCAGAAAGAAGGATAGAGACTGGAGAAAAACCTCCGTGATAAAACAAAGCAAGGAAGTGAAAGAAAACTGCCACTAAACGAACAGTGTCTCTCAAAGGTAATAACCTGAGTGTGGGGAGTAGCAATTACATGTTGGTTGAATAGGGGCATCTCTTTTGGGGTTAAGGCACATTGTTGAGACAGAGTATTGGAGCTGTGCTAAGGGGAGGAAAAATCGAAGGAGTTTCGACTGCAGTCAATATTGGCGGGATTGATGTGGGTTAGGGACTCGGGCAGTTCACACCACACACACCTGTAGCTTTAGTCTTAAAGGGGCACCACCGTATTTTCAATACGACCGTCTGTTCTCTTGCCCTGGTACACCGGTCGAATTTCCCCAAAGGCACATCTCTTCCCAGAGCTTGACCAGTGCGTCAGAACCCTACAAGCAACTTGAAAGAAAGACTTGCATTTCTATAGCGCCTTTCACCACCTCAGACTGTCCCAAAGTGCTTTACAGCCAATGAAGTACTTTTGAAGTGTAGTCACTGTTGTATTGTAGGAAACGCAGCAGCTAATTTGTGCACAGCAAGCTCCCACAAACAGCACTGTGATAATGACCAGATAATTTTTTTTAGTGGTGTTGGTTGAGAGATAAATATTGTCCAGGGCACCGGGGAGAACTCCCTGCTCTTCTTCAAATCATGGGATCTATTACGTTCACTTGAGAGGGCAGACGGAGCCTCCGATTAACGTCTCTTGCGAAAGACGGCACCTCTGACAGTGCAGCGCTCCCTCAGCACTGCACTGGAGTGTCAGCCTAGATTTTGCAAAAGAAAAAACAAGCGACTGTCTAAAATACTGAAAGCTCGCCGAGAATCATTTTATTTATAGAAGGTTATTTTTATGTTAAATAGCTGCAAAAAGAAAACGATCGCAATAAGAACTCAAAAATACAAAAACATTCCTGCTGATAAATGCGTCCCCTCAGGGTGCTGAAGGTTCTTGATATCCATAGAGCCCTGTCTGGGGAGACTGCATCATTAAGACACAATAATTCCACATGAATGAAGTTTACACATGTACAGCTTCTATTGAAATGTCAGGCTGACATTAAAAAGCCGATTTTTATTACCTGTGTTGTGAGCTGATCCCCTAGGGCCCTGACACCGAGTCACTCTTCCATCTGCAATGATCCAGCCTTCATCACACCACAAGGACTGGATTTGATTAAAATCATCGTAGCTTCGTGAAAATAAACCACAGGGGATCTCTGCAAATATTGTTTCAGGCATTAGGAGGCTGCTGATTATGAATGCGTTTGTATGGAGACTGCAATTTATCTGCACGTGAGAGATGTGGTTTGTGTGTGTGTGAGAGGGAGACTTGGTATGTGATTTTAAAATTCTCATTCCTGTTTTCAAATCTCTCCATGGCCTCGCCCCTCCCTATCTCTGTAACCTCCTCCAGCCCTACAACCCTCTGAGATCTCTGCGCTCCTCCAATTCTGGCCTCTTGAGCATCCCCGATTTCCATTGTCTCTATTGGCGGCCGTGCTTTCAGCTGCCTCGGCCCTGAACTCTGGAATTACCTCCCTAAACCTCTCTACACCTCTCTCCTCCTTTAAGGCGCTCCTTAAAACTTACCTCTTTAACTAAGTTTTTGGTCACCTGTCCTAATATCTCCTTATGTGGCTCGGTGTCAAATTTTGTTTGATAACACTCCTTGATTGCCTTGGGGCGTTTTACTACATTAGAGGCGCTATATAAATACAAGTTGGTGTGTGTGTGAAAGAGAGACTTGGTTTGTGTGTGTGAGAGAGAGATGGTCGGTTGTGTAAGAGTAACTTTGTGTATGGGGAGTGGTTAACTGGAAATGCCTGTTTGTGTGAGTGACTGAGCTGGGTAATTTGGGAGTGTTTTAAGTACTTTTAGGATTCCCTTGGAGGTTCTGTTGGCAGAGGAAGCACGAGCTGAGCCATACCGACTGGAGGTGTTGCTGGTTTGACCCCCAGTCTGTGCAGAATTAGCTGATCTCGGCTGGGCTCACCAGAGGAAATTCAGCCAAGGGATTGATCTCTTCGTTACTATCGTGTGTGTGTATGTGGATTGGAGGTTAGGAAAGGATCCAACTTGGCTGTGACATCATCCACAGTTAAACAGCCTCCCAGCGCTGTCTAAACTCACGCAGGGAGAAGTGGAATTCTACTTATAAATGTGTTACTATGCCAGCGTAAGTCAGCACTTTTAGGTGAGCTGGACCTTGGTGTTCACAGGAAATCATCCACGTAGTTTCCATCCATCTTTCCTGCTGCACTCACTCTACACCTAGTCTTACAGCTGCACAACAGACCAGCAAGTAAAGTTTGGAGCCATATATTCTTGCCCTAGAGTCCTCTTTCCATATTACTGCTTTTTTCCGACTGAATTGAACAATTGCTCACTATAGAGGCCAAGGCTTCTCTTTGACATTGAGTAAATTTAACAATTATGTGAATCGCTGATATTGGGTGCTTCTGATGAAGTCGGTCAGTTCTGTTCAAGCAGGCTCCCCTGGTGCTGCTCTCCACTCTCCTTTCAATGTGTGTCTGAGACTCTGTTATTGCGAGTAGCTGTGTGAAAGTCTGGGCGATTGTGAATTGAACCCCATGTACAAACATAACCTTTGTGCAGTAATTGCCTTTGAAAGTCGTCGTCCCGGTGGAGTACGCACCGAGCCAATTGTCATTTGTTAAACCTTTGCCTCCTAAGCTCGAGTTAATTCATTTATTAACTTATTTAAGACTCTACGCTGAAATCTTTTTAGGATTGAATAGCACGATCAGTTACCAAGGCTGGAGTGTTGGAGTCTCGGCTGCCAGTCAATTTCTGGTCCTAGTTTCAATGGATGATTCCATTTAGGGGTAAGAGTAACTGAATTATGGCTCACGGATGGTGAAGGGGAGAAAAGAGAACAAAGTTTCTTCTCTTTGTGGCTGCTGGTGATTTGCCCCCTCCTGTTTCCTCAACCTCCACAATTTTCTTCACTGTTCTCCTGTTCTTCACTTCCGCCAAAACTCTGCTGTCTGTATCTTAACTCACACCAAGTCCCGTTCACCCATCTCGCCTGTGCTCGCTGACCTACATTTAGCACCCGGTCCCGCAACGCCTCAATTTTAAAATTCCCATCCTCGTGTTCAAATCCTTACATGGCCTCGCCCCCTTCCCTATCTCTGTAACCTCCTCCAGCCCTACAACCCTCCGAGATCTCTGCGTCTTCCAATTCTGGCCTCTTGTGCATCCCCCACTCCCTTCACCCACTATTGGTGACCGTGCCTTCAGCTGCTAGGCCTTAAGCTCTGGAACTCCCTCGGTAAACTCTCTGCCTCTCTACCACCCCTCCTTTAAGACGCTCCTTAAAACCTACTTCTTTGGCCAAGCTTTTGTTCACCTGTCCCAATGTCTCCTCCTTTGGCTCGGTGTCAATCTTTGTCTGATTTACGCTCCTATGAAGTGCCTTGGGACGTTTTACTATGTTAAAGGCACTATATGAATGCAAGTTGTTGTTAATGGGATGGATTCTACTGACACCAGCTACACCATTGCTCGTGTGTTTGTTGTTGGAGGGGGGATATCGCTGCCGATGCTCTCTCCTGACCCTGGCGCCCACATACGCCAACGTTCCAGCCAGGAATCCTGGCTGGTTTTTATCTCACTAATCCAGGACGCTGAGACCAATTGTAGCTCCTCCGCATTCCTCCTGGCTGAGATCTACTAGCTCAGCACAGAATGGGGTCTTGTGTGATGCATTTAGAAAGAAAGACTCGCATTTCTAAAGCACCTTTCATGCCTTCAGGACACCTCAAAGCGCTTCACTGCCAATGAAGTACTTTTTGAAGTGTTGTCACTGTTGTCATGTAGGCAACATGGCAGCCAATTTTCACACAGCAAGATCCCACAAACAGCAATGAGGCAATGACCAGATAATTGGTTTTAGTGACGTTGGTTGAGGGATAAATATTGGCCCAGGACACCAGAGATAACTCGCCTGCTCTTCATCGAAATAGTGCTATGGGATCTTTTACATCCAACTGATCGGGCAAACGAGGCCTCGATTTAACGTTTCATCCGAAAGATGGCACCTCCGACAGTGCAGCACTCCCTCAGTACTGCCCCTCCGCCAGTGCAGCACTCCCAGCCACCAGGAAGGGTGCCAAGAAGTGACTGTCAGCACCCATTTCAATACCTGCAGTCCAGGCCACTCCACCCTCCAGCTAAGGAGTGGGGTGCAGATAATTGGGAATAATTTCATTAGTGGGGATGGATTGGAGATAGCAGAAGGAAAATAAATAAAAGTAACATATGGTATCTGAACTTATTTAATTAAATCTGAAATTATTTTATCCCAACTATTCTTCTGCTCAGTTATTTAATTTGATTGCAGTCTCACTTCTTAATTATCCTGTGTGCGCAGAGAGCGCACTGTTTAAATATGGATTTATGAAATTGACCTGAAAGTGACAAATAGAGCACTGGAGGATAGAAACAGCTTTAATTAAAGTCATTGCTTAACTCTTACACTCCTGGAAAACAGGAACTCTGACAGCTACACAGTGAGTCACCCTTACACTGCTGGATAAACAGGAGCTTTGTACGGTTACAAGGTGAGTAACCCTTACCCTGCTGGATAAAGAACAACTTGCATTTAAATAGCATCTTTTACATAGTAAACTGTACCAAGATGCATAAAGGTGTAATCAGACAAAAGTGGATGGCGAGCCAAAGAAGGATCTATGGGGGGGGGGGGTGGGGGGGTGGTGTAGATTGAGTGACCAAAACTAACATAGTGGATTTTATGGAGGGTCTTATAGGAGGAGACTAGAGGGGTTTGGGGTGGCAGAAGGTGGGGGGGGGTGGGGGGGGAATTTCCAGAGTATGAAGCCTGGATGACTAAGGCACGGCTGCTAATAGGAACATGGGAACAGGAGGAGGCCATTGAGCCCCTCAAGCCTTTTCTGCCATTCAATGAGATCATGGCTGATCTGCAACCTAACTCCATATACCCACCTTTGGCCCATATCCCTTAATACCTTTGGTTAACAAAAATCTATCAATCTCGGAATTAAAATTAACAATTTATCTAGCATCAATTGCCGTTTGCGGAAGAGAGTTCCAAACTTTTACCACCCTTTGTGTGTCGAAGTGTTTCCTAATTTCACTCCTGAAAGGCCTGGCTCTAATTTTAAGGCTATGCCCCCTAGTCTTAACCTCCCCAACCAACCAAAATAGTTTATCTCTATGTACCCTATCAGTTCCCTTTAATATCTTGAAAACTTTGATCAAATCAACCCTTAACTGTCTAATTTCCAGGGAATATAATCCTAGTTTGTGTAATCTCTCCTCATAATTTAACCCTTGAAGTCCGGGTATCATTCTGGTAAACCTACGCTGCACTCCCTCCAAGGCTAATATATCCTTCCTAAGGTGTGGTGCCCAGAACTGCTCCCAGTGCTCCAGGTGTGGTCTAACCAGGTCTTTGTATAGCTGTAGCATAACTTCTACCCCCTTGTATTCTAGTCCTCTAGATATAAAGGCCAGCATCCCATTAGCCTTTTTGATTACTTTTGTACCTGTCTTTGACAATTTAATGATCTGTGTACCTGGACCCCCAAGTCTCTTTGGACCTCTACTGTTTCTAGCTTTTCACCATTTAGAAAGTACTCTGAACTATCCTTTTTAGGTCCAAAGTGGATGACTTCCCACTTGCCTATATTGAAATTTGCCACAGTTTTGCCCATTCATTTAATTTATTAATATCTCTTTCGAATTTTATGCTTCCATCTTCACTGCTTACAATGCAGCCTATCTTTGTGTCATCAGCAAACTTGGCTATGTGGCTCTCTATCCCATCATCTTGTTAATAAATACGGTGAATAGTTGAGGCCCCAACATTCAGTCCCCTGTGGGACACCACTAGTCACATCCTGCCAATTTGAGTACCTACCCATTATCCCTACTCTCTATCTCCTGCTGCTCAGCCATTTCCTAACCAGGTCAATAATTTGCCTTCAGTTCAATGAGCTTCAACTTTAGCTAACAGTCTCTTATGAGGGACTTTATCGAATGCCTTCTGGAAGTCCATATAAATAACATCCATAGCTATTCCCATGTCCACTACTTTAGTCACCTCTTCAAAAAATTCAATCAGGTTCATGAGGCATGACTTACCTTTTACAAATCCATGCTGGCTCTCTCTGATCAGATGAAAATTTTCAAGGTGTTCAGTCACTCTATCCTCAATTATAGACTCTAGAAATAGTGGGAGAATGGATGGGAATACACAAGGCTAGAGTTGGAGCTGCACAGATTTCTGTGTGTAGGGGTTGTGGGCCGGGGTTGGAGGGCTGGAGGAGTTTACAGGGATGCAGAGGGGAGAGGCCATGAAGTGTTTTAAACATAAGGATGAGAAATTTAAATTGGAGGCGCTGGAAGGACCAGAAGCCAATGTATTTCAGCAAGGATTGGAGTGATGGGTGCGCTAGATAGAATACGGGCAGCAGAGTTTTAGATGAGCATTGAGGGTGGGAGGTCAGCCAGGTGTAGGCTTCGCAAAATCCCCCAGACACTCGAACAGAACCCTAAGTGAAGTGATTTGAGGTAAAAACCTCAGTTTTGGACATTTTTAAAGATCAGGGAGGAAAAAACCCTGAGGGATATGACCTTTGAATCTTACTGTTGGGAAAGACACCTTTCACAGACACAGACAGGCTGCGGAGGGGCGTGGCCAGGCAGTGGACAGCTTTGGGTATTGGGGCCCAATCAAGCCGTCTGGGAATTTGTTTACACTGCATTCCTACCAAGGAGGAAGAGACAAACCCAAAGCCTCACACACACATCGAAATATGAATAATCCAAGACCTCTTTTGAAATTCCCAGGCCCAAACAGGATACCAGAAGCCTGAAATCAATAAAGCATTTAGTACCCCGATTACTTCATCAAAAACCAATCAACCAGGTATCCAAAGGGACAGATTTACAAGCCTGCCAAAAACCTAGGACAATAGGGACAAGATTTGGCGCGCAGATAAAGGCCTTGCCTAAATGGGAAACATCGGAAGCCATCAGGACATGTTTAACACTAAGTTAAAGCCATCGAAATTAACAAGCCCGCCAAAACTAAGACAATGGAATAAACAGGGCTCATTTGAAATCTAAAGGAAACCGATTTAGTAAGGGGTTTTGGGCGCGAAAAGGACAAAAGGGGCTGAACAGTATAATTGGGGGGCCTAATCCCCCAAGACTCGCTCTCTCTCTGGACTCTCTGACAACGCTCTCAACGCTCGCATAGCTCTCTCTCAGCTCTGCTCCAGCAAGACACCACAAGCCACGAGGAGGAGGAGGCAAGAAGGCCAACAACTTCACAAACAGACCAACACACAAGAAGAAACCAGGGCGACTGCCTCAGTGACCATTGGACACCTCGCGGCAACAAGGGCCTTACAAAACCTTTTACTCAAAAGACTCTAAACCCTAACTCTCAATTGTCAAGGATTCGTTTGGTGAGCATTATCCCTGATCTCCTGAAACCAAAACCTAGCTAGATAGTGGGATTTTTGGGAGGGATAGGGTTTTTTTGTATATTGTAATTCTCCCTCGCCTGTACCGTGTGTTCCCCAACCTGTGTTTAAGTGTTAAGTGTGTTTTAAGTTTGTTACCTTTTTCTTTTAATAAAGTCAAAATTCTTTCATCAGAACCTGTTGTTCACAACCCCTAAATAAGTCCAAAGTCTAGGAACCAGGGGCGTGGGAGCGATCCAAACCGCTCACTGAGTCAGAGGTGAAGGCTGACCCCACATACCACCCCCTACACAGGAGAGCATTGGAATACTTGAGGCATGGAGGGTTTCAGCAGCAGATGGGCTGAGGCAGGGGTAGTGACAGAGGTACAAGTATGCGGTCTCTGTGATGGAGAAGCTATGGGGTTGGATGCTCAGCTCATGGTCAAATAGGACACTGAGGTTGCGAACAGTCTGGCTCAGCCTGAGACAGTGGCTGGTGAAGAGGATGGAGTTGGTGGCTAGGGAACGGAGTGTGTGGCGGAGGCCGAAGTTGATTGTTTCAATATTCCCAGTGTTTAACTGGAGGAAATTGTGGCTCCTCCAAGACTGAATGTTGGACAAACAATCTGCCGACACAGAGGCAGTGTAGGGTCGAGACAGGTGGTGGAGAGGTAGAGCTGGGGGTCATCATCATACACATGGAAGCTGGCCCCATATCTTTAGATAATGTTGCTAAGGGGCAGCATGTAGATGAGGAAGAGGAGAGCACCAAGGATAGATCCTTGGGAGATCCCAGAAATAGTGGTGTGCAAGTGAGATGAGAAACCATTGCTGGAGCTCTAGCTACAATTGGATAGATAAGAGTGGAACCAAACGAGGGCAGTCCCTCTCCGCTGGACAATGGAGGGGGGGGGCATTGGGGGAGGATGATGGGGTCATACTGTGTCAAAGCCTGCAGAGGTGTTGAGGAGGGATAATGCACTATGGTCACTGTCACGTTGGATGTCTCGTTGCCAGCGTTCCAGCACAAGTCTACATTGGAGAATAGGTGGCAATTTACTCGTGTCTGCGATCATATACTTCAGTGCCTGAGACAGAAAGGCACATTAACCAGGAGACGTGGGATGTATAGCCCGTGCATTTATCATCCATATCCCATGCCTCCTTATGTATTCTGTGTGTCACACATTTTAAATAAACCATTTTAACATCTCATCCTAAAGACAGCATATCTGGCAATGCAGCACTCCCTCAGTAATGTCAGCCTAGAATAGGTCTTCGTCCTACAATAAGACTCGGATCTTTGGATTCAGAGGCAAAAGTGCCACTACCTGTGACAAGCTGACGCTAGTTTAATCTCATTTAGATTTGGAGCGCCATAAAATTCCCAAGTTTGAGCATCTGTTTCATGGTCAAGTTTCCACAACAAGTTGTTTGGAACAGAGTAGATCAGCGGGTTGGAGCCACAGTGTGTAAACACAAGCACCTGATGCAAGTGGTGTAGTCCTGGCCGATACTGGGAGGCTGCTCTCTTCCCCAGGGAGGTGGAAGCTGCAATAACACTGCAGTAAAAAAACAGGTCGCACCTGTCAGAAGGAGCTGCCGCCCTCTCGGGGTTGCTATCTTCTGGTGAAATGTTCTGTATAATAGGCTTTGTAATCTCAGTGCTGCACATTGGATATAAATGAACAATTTGCTGCTCTCTGCTGCTGCTCGTGTGTGTCTCATTGCCAGCATTATAGCACAATGCTACATTAGATAATAGGTGGCAGTTCACTCGTGTCTGTTACCGTATGCTTCAGTGCCTCCTCCTATTGTATATGGAGGGTGGTGCCTGGAAAGCTAGAGATAGAAGATATTCTGGAGCCGAAACAGAAAATTCTGCAAATACACAGCAGGTCCCTGTTTAGTTCTGAGATGGAAAGGGCACATTAACAGGAGATATCGGATGTGGCCCAGCAAAGTGCATCATTCATATCCCATGCCTCCTGTACATTTGAAGTAAACCAGTTTGATCTATGTTTGAAGTGTCAGCCACGGCTCAGTGGGAAGCACCCTCAGCTCTCAGTCAGAAGGTTGTGAGTCCAAGTCCAACTGGAGATAGACTTGAATAGGAAAAAATTGCAGTGCTACGGAGAAAGGGCAGGGGAGTGGGATTAATTGGAGAGCTCTTTCAAAGAGCCGGCACAGGCACCATGGGCTGAATGGCCTCCTTGTGTGTTGTAATATTTTATGATTCTATGATGCACTAAGCATCAAGGGATATGGGGATAGTGCAGGAAAGTGGAGATGAGGTAGAAGATCAGCCATGATCTTATGGAATGGCGGAGCAGGCTCGAATTTCTTATGTTCTTATGTTAATTGTGTCCAGTACTGGTCAGACCGCACACTGAGCACTGTGTCCAGTACTGGTCAGACCGCACTCTGAGCACCGTGTCCAGTACTGGTCAGACCGCACTCTGAGCACCGTGTCCAGTACTGGTCAGACACTCTGAGCACTGTGTCCAGTACTGGTCAGACCGCACACTGAGCACCGTGTCCAGTACTGGTCAGACCGCACTCTGAGCACCGTGTCCAGTACTGGTCAGACCGCACACTGAGCACTGTGTCCAGTACTGGTCAGACCGCACTCTGAGCACCGTGTCCAGTACTGGTCAGACCGCACTCTGAGCACTGTGTCCAGTACTGGTCAGACCGCACTCTGAGCACCGTGTCCAGTACTGGTCAGACCGCATTCTGTGCACTGTGTCCAGTACTGGTCAGACCGCACTCTGAGCACTGTGTCCAGTACTGATCAGACCGCACTCTGAGCACCGTGTCCAGTACTGGTCAGACCGCACTCTGAGCACTGTGTCCAGTACTGGTCAGACACTCTGAGCACCGTGTCCAGTACTGGTCAGACCGCACTCTGAGCACTGTGTCCAGTACTGGTCAGACCGCACTCTGAGCACTGTGTCCAGTACTGGTCAGACCACTCTGAGCACCGTGTCCAGTACTGGTCAGACACTCTGAGCACCGTGTCCAGTACTGGTCAGACCGCACTCTGAGCACTGTGCCCAGAACTGGTCAGACCGCACTCTGAGCACCGTGTCCAGTACTGGTCAGACCGCACTCTGAGCGCCGTGTCCAGTACTGGTCAGACACTCTGAGCACCGTGTCCAGTACTGGTCAGACCGCACTCTGAGCACTGTGTCCAATACTGGTCAGACCGCACTCTGAGCATTGTGTCCAGTACTGGTCAGACCGCACTCTGAGCGCCGTGTCCAGTACTGGTCAGAACGCACTCTGAGCACCGTGTCCAGTACTGGTCAGACCGCACTCTGAGCACCGTGTCCAGTACTGGTCAGACCGCACTCTGAGCACTGTGTCCAGTACTGGTCAGACCGCACTCTGAGCACTGTGTCCAGTACTGGTCAGACACTCTGAGCACTGTGTCCAGTACTGGTCAGACCGCACTCTGAGCACCGTGTCCAGTACTGGTCAGACCGCACTCTGAGCACTGTGTCCAGTACTGGTCAGACACTCTGAGCACCGTGTCCAGTACTGGTCAGACCGCACTCTGAGCACTGTGTCCAGTACTGGTCAGACCGCACTCTGAGCACTGTGTCCAGTACTGGTCAGACACTCTGAGCACCGTGTCCAGTACTGGTCAGACCGATCTCTGAGCACTGTGTCCAGTACTGGTCAGACCGCACTCTGAGCACTGTGTCCAGTACTGGTCAGACCGCACTCTGAGCACCGTGTCCAGTACTGGTCAGACCGCACTCTGAGCACCGTGTCCAGTACTGGTCAGACCGCACACTGAGCACCGTGTCCAGTACTGGTCAGACCGCACTCTGAGCACCGTGTCCAGTACTGGTCAGACCGCACACTGAGCACTGTGTCCAGTACTGGTCAGACCGCACTCTGAGCACCGTGTCCAGTACTGGTCAGACCGCACTCTGAGCACTGTGTCCAGTACTGGTCAGACCGCACTCTGAGCACCGTGTCCAGTACTGGTCAGACCGCATTCTGTGCACTGTGTCCAGTACTGGTCAGACCGCACTCTGAGCACTGTGTCCAGTACTGATCAGACCGCACTCTGAGCACCGTGTCCAGTACTGGTCAGACCGCACTCTGAGCACTGTGTCCAGTACTGGTCAGACACTCTGAGCACCGTGTCCAGTACTGGTCAGACCGCACTCTGAGCACTGTGTCCAGTACTGGTCAGACCGCACTCTGAGCACTGTGTCCAGTACTGGTCAGACACTCTGAGCACCGTGTCCAGTACTGGTCAGACACTCTGAGCACCGTGTCCAGTACTGGTCAGACCGCACTCTGAGCACTGTGCCCAGAACTGGTCAGACCGCACTCTGAGCACCGTGTCCAGTACTGGTCAGACCGCACTCTGAGCGCCGTGTCCAGTACTGGTCAGACACTCTGAGCACCGTGTCCAGTACTGGTCAGACCGCACTCTGAGCACTGTGTCCAATACTGGTCAGACCGCACTCTGAGCATTGTGTCCAGTACTGGTCAGACCGCACTCTGAGCGCCGTGTCCAGTACTGGTCAGAACGCACTCTGAGCACCGTGTCCAGTACTGGTCAGACCGCACTCTGAGCACCGTGTCCAGTACTGGTCAGACCGCACTCTGAGCACTGTGTCCAGTACTGGTCAGACCGCACTCTGAGCACTGTGTCCAGTACTGGTCAGACACTCTGAGCACTGTGTCCAGTACTGGTCAGACCGCACTCTGAGCACCGTGTCCAGTACTGGTCAGACCGCACTCTGAGCACTGTGTCCAGTACTGGTCAGACACTCTGAGCACCGTGTCCAGTACTGGTCAGACCGCACTCTGAGCACTGTTGTAAGGGATACTCTCCTGACCCTGCGTGTCTCGTGGCCTGTGAGGTTCACGCGGCTCTGTGCAGCCTGTATGTCAGTGCGGGTCTAGGCCTGGTCTCCAGCCAGTCTGGGAACACTAGACACCCCTGTGAGTGGTTCGAATCACTCTCCCTTACGGTTCTAGACACTGGGCTTAGATGCGAGAGCAGTAATGGAGATAAAACTCATGTAGACTTGGTTTGAACGGTACGAAATGGAAAATCTTTATTGCATGATACTTAAAATTATGAAATACATGTCATATGCACAGATTAATGACAGTACAATCTTACAAACAGTTATAATCACTCTTAGGGAAACGAGGAACGACCAGCACAACGTAAATAGGGCACACATTACAAATATCCTTAAACTTTAAACCCTCCCCTATCAATAACTATCCTAAAACTAGCTTCGTAGGATCCCGAGACTCATGCTCACCACTCGTAATAACTCGGAGAAAATCCCGAATAGCTGATCGGATGTTTTTCACCGCAGCGCCCACGTGTTGGTCAGGAGATCTCCTGGTCCCACTTGTTTACTGCTTCTGCTGCTCGGTCAGTCGGCTGGACCGTCCGCTGTAGTGAAGACCTCTGTTGGTGGACTTTACAGTTTAGTCGAGGAGCACCGTTGTCAATATCACTGATACGATGTGTTTGCACAGTCCAGTTATCGTCGATGCAATATGTTTTGTTAAAGAAAAGAACTCCCTGTCAAGAAGACTTGGCTGATCGACCTACAGGCGCGGTCGGGATTTACTGACCGTGGCGATGGATAAGGTCTTCTTCTCTTCTCCTCTCATCTCATCTCATCTCATCTCATCCCGGGCCTTCGGTTCCGCTGCCAGCTACCAACATAGGTCTTTGCAACAGTCTTTTACCCAGGAGCAGCCACGATGATAACAGCAGCAAGCGGCAAGAGTCACGAACACGAGGCAAGAGAGCGAATGGACGGTTTGGGCCTGCAATTATAGTGCACAGTTCTTCCGTTTCCCGCCCAACTACAATGTCCATTCTTTTGTTTAAGGTTTGGCGCCCAAAAATGTCCTGTATGGGTGATCTCTGTCCTTAATGGGTTTCGGGGCTACTCCTGAATGTTTGAGTACCTGTTAATATTTCTCCCATTGTTAAATCGGTCGGTGTTCCCCCTGGAGGGGTTTGGGGCTTCCAAGTGTCCTGTATAACTACCTGCTAACGGCTCTCTCATCGTAGAGCCGTTGGGAGTTTACATATTAATGTCCTTTGGATGGGCCCTTGATGGCTTTCCTTTGTACCTGGGAGACCGATCCCAGTATCGATGTTTATACTGTAAACCCATAATGTCCTGTGTATTGTCTTCACTGTGCTGAATCGTTATCGATCCTGCAAAAATGTTTATTGGAACGCCATCTTGTCTGCCTGCCGAAAAGTCTCGAATGTTCTGTCACGCGGTGCGGCGGCCATTTTACAGGCTGCTTGTGTCCAATTTAAACCTGACAGCATTCCGCTGAAATAAAAGCTGTTTTGAACGAAACTTGTGTTTTTCTCCTTATTAAAATGAAATCGCGATAATTGCGAATTCTACAGTCCCTCCTGTTGATGCGAATAACTCCGCTTATCGTATCAAAAACTCAGTGGTGAGCAATCTTATCTCGATTTCACTCCGAATCCAGTAAATTAATCCCATAAAATTTTAACTTCACTAGGGTCTCTGTGTCGTCCTTATTTCCCAAGAAAATCACACTTTATATCACCATAGGCATCATTTGCCCTTAAACTTACACCACTTGTTTTCCTTCCCGGCGTAACCAGGCCGATACCTCACGCATCACCTGTATATTTATCTTTTATTCAAGGGAAGGAAAAACAAAACCCAAAAAACCAAACAATCAACACCATCACCAAAATAAACAAATCCCGACTCTTAAACATGTCGAGTTTCCAACGTATTTACACTGAGTACAAACTTCCGCGGCGCACGTGGCGAGCGGGAGTGACGCCGTTTTCCCATTACACTGCGCTCTCATCGTGCACGCGCACGTAACGTTCTCGCCACTCTCCCGTGTTCTCATGCTTGGTGAGGCGCTTGTCTCTTTTACAATGTATGAACAAAAGGTATACTACAATAAACACTTGACAGACGACTAAAATGTGGGAGGCTATTCTGACCCATGAGGGCACTTCAATATTCGTGAACAGATTCCACCACGGTGGAACCACTATGTCCAAAATGTCTGTACCTATCTCGACGGTTTTCTGTTCTAATGTATAGAAATGCTTTTGTGACACCGCGACGGCTTTCAGAAGTTTGGTTAAATGCTCGGGGAGAGGGGGAATGAGGTACCCAAAATGTGCGACAAATCGCTGCAAGTCGGTAAAATTCTCTTTTACTGTGAGATGAACAGTGGATGGTTCAGGGATTGGGATAATTCGCTGTTGTGCTACTTGAACTTCAGCCCTGGGTTTAAAACAGAAACTGCTGTCACTCACCGGACACCGGCTACGGTTTCCATGCTGGTAGTGTTGCGCTGCAGTGGTAACACAATATGTTCCACCCCCGATGTATGCTACCTGCGGAGGCACATGATCTTGTGCCATTGCCTCCATGGTGCAATTCATGGACTTGGCGCCAGCCGTTCTGAACCCGCACTGTGGTGTTAAAAAGGCATTCAAGTGCTGGGGGCACAGTATTATGTGTGCTCCCCTGCCACGACAACCAGAGAGATCTGTACCTGTCATCGTTTGCTCCCAGCGGATGACGTAAGGTGGAACCGCTGCATAACGAATGTGGGCTCCCCCCTGAATGACACCAATGTTCTCTACCCGATATACCGGGGCGGGCTTTGCTGTGTTGCCCAAAACCGGCATGCGTAATACTATTCCCATAATAGTATGGTTTGAACGTCCGCAGTCCACGGGGACTGGGTAAGCTTCTGAAGCTAGCCTGAGCTGGCACGGACTTAATGCATTCTGAAAAGGGTGGAGCGCCCGCAGGTGTTTGTTACTTATCCAGGACGGGACCAAACCTTGTTTTAAATCCTCCAAATTACTGCGGCCCTCGCCCAGTAACCACGCCCCGTAAAGCACGCACACCTCGTTCTGCGCAGCTTGATCGGATGCATTCCGATCTTCCCTAATCAGGGCATTTACCGTACGCGCATGTTTCTCCAGCTCTGCTATAATCTCTTTTAAGTGTAATGTCATGGCTTGGTCCTCGTGCAGACCCGACCCTACCACTTTATTCTCATCTGTAAGAATATCCTTTAACTGTGTTTTTAAACCACTAATCTGGGTCTGCAGCTCCACACTGTCTAGAGCGTTGACCACAGATGTCCCTGTGTTAAAAGCAGTGAACGCATCGTTCACCAAACCCCTTCTTTGCCTCCCAACTTGATCCAAAACTTCCTGCGGTGCGGTGTATAAACTTGTCTTATCAATTTCTGCAAAATCAAACTCGTAAAATTGCCTGAACATCTTGGTCAACAGGACCTGGTACAACTGTTCCGTCTTTTTGGGGCACCACTCTGGTAACCGTACCTCAGTGAGATTTAAAATCACCGAGGCCACCGCGTAATGCACTCCCTGAAATAGTATCTGGTCTGTGGGGACCAGTACCAAACCGTTCCCGGGTCCCTTACTAGTTTTAGGGCACCCTTCTTCCTCAGTTACAACTACCGGAATCGTGGGCGGGGCTTTGCGTGGGCGCGTAATGAGCTCAGTGGCATTTACTGGGATCGGAGAGTATGGGGCTCCGCACCCCCTGGTGCTCGCATCCCACCTCATCCCCTGTCCGTTATCCTGCCACTGGTTAATAAAGAATATGGAGATGCCTTTGGGGCAAACGTACTTTGACCCCCACATACAAACATAAATCCCCTCATCCGGTTCCCACCATTTGTCCCAACAGACTTTCACTTGTCCGTTTGTCCCCGTAATTGTCCGATGGGTATTATTACCCAGTCGTTCCCACTCGACCGAAGAGTTCCTCATAGTTTTGCTCAGCTTTCGCAGCCACCACCATCGGCTCAATGGGACATTCCCACTGCAGGTCAAACAAATCCGTTTGCCGACGGTGACGCTGATCCTGGGTGCGATGATCCGTACTTTGGGGCACATTAAAGAAGTCTCTTTGTAGGCGAACCCCGATGTGCTGGAATACTCCGTTGAGTTCGTTCCCAGCCATCCTGGCCACCTTCCCTTGTGGAAATAGGTGCTGGTCCCTTCTGCCTTCCGTCTTCCGGTCCCATCCACCGCGATGGGGGCCGTGTCCCCGGAACATCCAAACACCACGACATCCTTGGTGAGGCCCCGATAGGCCAATCCACATCCGATTGCCACGAGCAAAACTAGAAGTCGTTCCATCCTTCCTTGGTTCCTGTGATCAGATAGAATGAGGTAGCCAGCCTCGCAAAAAGTCTCTGGCTTTTGTGAAGGGTGAGCGGGTCCCCTGACCTCGCCTCACGTAAACTTCAACATTTGCTAAATAGACTTCCTCTAAACCTAGCCTTAAAACTCCCATCATTTGTCGTTATCTGTTAAAAACACTACAAACTTAAGCTTATTAAAACTACTTAAAACTTTAAACTAAAACTTAAAACCTTAAACTAATAACTTTACAATGCCGCCCGTTCTCAGGGCGGCCCCTTTAAATCCTGAGAAGGCTGCTGCGAGCTCTTCCCGACGGTGGGAGGGCACTGACCCTTCCCTCTGATCTGCCGCAGCCTGTTGCTGCGCTGACCCTTTCCTCTGATCTGCCGCAGCCTGTTACTGCTTCGATGTGGCCTGTCTCTACCCGGGTTATCTTAACCTGAAACTTACGCCCTGGGGCAGCCTGTGGACCTGACCACGTCTTCCTGGGCTGGGGTACTCTGCTTGACCTACGGGGAATTGCTATGGGCGGGGGCTCCGTGACGGACGGACCGGGTCCCGAGACCTTCAACGGGATGACCTGGGGTTCCATCACAGGCGCCAGCCCCGCCTCCGCTGACTCCGCCTCCCTAACCTCGGGGCTGGCAGTTCGGGGCCCCGCCCTGCTCGGCCCAGCAGGCGGCCCTTCACTCGCGAACTCTGCCTCCCCTGAGGACTGGACGTTCAAAGCGGGCGGCCACACCTCTGGGAACCACATAGCGGCTGGCCCGGCCTCCTCTAGCTCCTTCCTCCTGCTGTCGGGACCTGCAGCTTGTGTGTCCACCCCGTATGGATCTCTACCTAGCGGCCCCAATCCTTCCAGACCGTTCCTCTGAAACCACCCGTCATCATCACTATGCTCATCTGCACTATCCTCATCTGACCAGGGTACCCTGGGGTCCTCGTCATCTAACCCCCAACTCCAGAAAAACGCTGCATGATCGTCCGGGATGTCCCTTCCCCTGATGCAAGCTGCTACGCCTGCCTGTGTGCCTTGTGGTCCTACCTGGGGCTGTGTTTTCCCATTGGCGGGATTTACCCCTGTAGTTTTCCCTTGCGCACCCGGCTGGTACAGTTTACATTGGTTTATGTGGAACCACTTAGTGCGCCGAGGTACTTTTACGGCGTAAACCATGGGACTCGCCTTGTCTACAATGTTGTAGGGTCCCATATACAGTGGTTCCAGACTCCCTACTCTGGCGTAGTTTCTGACCATGACCTGGTCTCCTACTTCCCACTCCCGCGTTTTGCGGGGTTCCAGCAACAAGCGATTGCCCTGGTGCTGCCTTCCCATGTTCCCAGCCGCCTGCTCATAAACTTGCTTCAGGCGCTCCAAGAGAGTTTGGGCGAACTTGTCCCTGCTGATCTCTTGAAGCTGACCCTCAGTGAGCACCGGGGCTAGCACATGGGTGGGGGTTCGCATGAGCCTGCCGGTCATTACCTCGTGCGGGGAGTACCCCGTACTTTTTGACTGACTGGCCCGGACCCCCATGAGGACTAAAGGCAGAACTTCCGCCCATTTTTGGGGCGAGTTCCTAGTCTCTTTCCTCAATTTCTCCTTCAGGGTCCGGTTCATACGTTCAACAATCCCGGATGACTGGGGATTGTGTGCTACGTGCCACTTCCCTTCAATGCCCAAAAGCATGAGGGTGTTCTGCATCACCTGGCCGGTGAAATGACTCCCTTGGTCTGACTCCACGAAACGGGGGAGTCCCCACCGCGAGAACACTTCCCGGACCAAGATTTTTGCTGTACCCAGTGCCGTAGCTGTTCGACAAGGGAAGGCTTCCACCCACTTGGAAAACACATCCACCAGGACGAGGCAGTACTTATAACCTCCCTGGGTGGTGGGCAGGGGTCCTATATAGTCGATCTGTATCGACTGCCATGGTCCCTCTACCCTTCTTACGTGTCCCATGGGCACCTTCCTTTTCTGGGGGTCTGGGTTGTTTGCAGCGCACACAAGACAGTTTGCACAGAACTCGCGGACTTGTTCCCTGAGCCCTGGCCACCATCCCGCTTGCTCTACCCGTTGCCAGGTAACCTCGGGCCCGGGGTGCCCTGCCCCTGGTCCCTCGTGAGCCAACTGGAGGAATTCCCTCCTGTGCTGCTGCGGCACAACCCACTGCTCCTCGCGGAACAGCATGCCTTCCTTAACTGAGAGGGTTGCCGTACTGTACGGACCTTCTACCTGCCTCCCCTCAGCAATCGTTTTTAGGACTGCTTTTAGGGCGGGATCCTGGGCTTGGACGGTCTTAAGGTCTAGGGGCAATGCTACCCTGGTGTTCCCGGTATTCCCGTCCCCACCTCGGACCGCTGCTATGGGTCCGGTTCTATAGGGGTTCCAGAAAGTACCGTCGCGGGCACCCTCCCTGGCTAGCGCATCCGCCTGCCGGTTGCCCTCCCCACGGGGCTCTGTGGAGGAGTGAGCTTTCACCTTATGGATGAAAATCTCCCCTTCCTCCCCTACTGCTGCTGCTAAGATCTTTTCCAGCAAGGGCTTCACCGTTAAAGGTCGCCCGTCCGCGGAGGTGTATCCGCGGCGGGACCAAATGGCCAGGTATTCCGTACACGAATTGCAGGTGAACATACTGTCCGAGCAAATCGTGTATGGGGTTGGGAAAATGTCTGGGTGGGTTACCACGTACACCACGGCAGACAGCTCAGCCTGCTGCGCGCTCATGGTGCTAGGGAGCTTGATCGCCAGGGCAAGGTCTGCCGCAGGGTCATAAACTCCACACCCTGTGAGTCGCTCGCCAGCAGATACTGTGCTAGACCCATCAACATAAATCTCGCGCCCAGTGGGATGTATCCCGGCCCGTAAACCTATGTTGACGTCCCACACCCCCTCCACCGAACACCGGTGGGCTGTACCGGGGTATACCAAATTGGCCGCAAGCCTGGGCTCGCAAAGACCTTTTACTCTGATGTCCAACTGGGAGAGAAGAAGGGTCCAACGCGCAATGCGTGCGCTGCTTACGGTCCCGTCTTTAATCCTCCCATCCAGAAGCATCTTAGTTGGTGTGTGATGTGTGAGGAGAGTGATGGGAGAGAGCCCTGTGAAGATCGCTGATCTTTTCACAGCCCAATGCGTGGCTAAAAGGTGCCTTTCGCAATTGGAAAAACTTCTCTCCACATCCGTTAATACCCTGGATGAATAGACAACCGGCCTCAGCTTGCCGTGACGCTCTTGGAGCAGCACGGCGCTTAAGCTGTCTCCGCTGGCAGCTACCTCCAGGAAAAACTCCTTCCCCCCATCTATGGCCCCTAAGGCTGGCGCGGTCTGCAGATCCCTTTTTAACTTCTCGAAGGCTGCTTGGCAGCCCTCGTCCCAAAGCCACTCTACTCCCTTATGGAGGAGTCGGAGGAGCGGCGCCGCTGTGGCCGCATAATCCTCGATAAAATCCCTGCAGTAACCGGTCAGTCCCAAGAAGGACCTCACACCCCTTACGTTGTTGGGAATCGGTAATTCTTGCACCGACTCCCTCCTTGCTTTGTCTATGGCTCTTTCCCCAGCGCGTAGGGTCAGTCCCAGGAATTTTACTTCCTGCTGACCGATACGTGCTTTCTTTGGGTTTACTTTAAAACCCTTTCTCGCTAACAGCTCCAATAACTCGTCCAGCAGTGGTCCGTGCTCCTCCCTTGAGTCCGTAAATAGGAGCAAATCATCCACATACTGTACTATCTGATTGGGCTGACTAAACTCCTTTAAACTTCCTGCCATACACTGGTGAAAAATACTGGGGCTATTGTGGAAACCTTGTGGCAAGCAGTTCCACGTGTACTGTTGCCCTTTAAACGTAAAGGCAAACTTGTACTGGTCCTCTCGCCGCAGCGGGATGGACCAAAAACCGTTCGAGATATCCAGCACCGTGAACGTGGTCGCGGACGCTGGGATGCTCCCTATTAGGTCAGCAACTGCTGCTACTGTGGGCGCGCAGGCGGGGATGTTACTGTTAAGGACTCTGTAGTCCACCGTGGCTCTCCACGAATTATCCGGCTTCCTAACCGGCCATAATGGGGAGTTCACGTGTGTGGCTATCGGCCTCAACACGCCCTGCTGCACCAAGGAAGACATTGCTGCCTCCATATCGGGTTCTGCTTCTTTGGGGAAGTTATACTGCTTTTGGGGTCGGGTCATGGGGTCCCCATCTACGCTGACCTCAAACCCGACCACCCTCCCACAATCGTGCTTGTGGGTTGCAAACGCGTGCATATTATCTGTCACGTACGTTTGCATGTCCGTTGGGACATCTGCGACCATAAGCCTGAGGTCGTAGCCTCCGGATGGCTGTACGGTACACAGGACCCCTGTTTCTTCCTCCCCTTGAATTACCATTACCTCGCCTTTTTCCCCTTTAGCCCCCCAGAGACAGTGATTTCTGAGGTCCACGAGGATCCCGTGTCCCGCTAGCAGATCGGACCCGAGAATACCTCTTCCACCCCCCTTTTGCCATGCCATCAGTATACACTTCCACTTAAGGCGAAGTGTCCCTAAACGAATGGATAGCGGGAGGGAAAACGTGCCAGCCTGTTCTTTCCCTGTGAACCCTGCTAGCGTGAATGGGACCTTGGTAGATAGCGGCGAGTCAAAAGGGTCATCTGTATGGATTATGGTGCAAGAAGCTCCCGTGTCCAACAAATAACTGCCCTTTTGTTTCTCTACCTCCATCTCCACCACAGGTCGCCTCCACGCATCATAGCTGAGCGGACACAGGTAGACGGGCTGTGCTGGTTCTAGTCATGGGGCACTATTAGACGGTCCTGCGGCACCCACGGGGCCGGTTGCGACCGCCACCTGTCCACGCGCATTCAAAACCATCTTGCGCATGACTCCTAACACTGCCTCGAGGTCTTCGGGAGAGGTGGGTACCTTTGCTTCCTTAGCCGGGACAGGCGCCTGGGTTCGGACCGCGGGATTTTTATCCTTGGAATCCTTCCAAGGGTTCCTGCAGTGCTTGCGCCAGTGCCCTGTCTTCCCACACCCGTAACAGGCATTACTTGCCTGTGGGGCGCGATTACCCTCCTGATGCCACTCTCTTTGAGCCGGGGCTGCGGGTCGTACCTCATGTACTCTTCCCTTAAAGGGACGTGTTGCCATACCCCTTATGTTACGGTAACCTAACGTGAGTCGATTCAAGACCGACTCTTCCGTAAGGTTGAGGTCATTGGGATCGAACCAGGCTTTTGCCTGCTCTCTAACGGCTGGTAAACTGTTGGCTATTATGCACCTAAGCCAATGAACTAAAGCGGCGCCTTCCACACCTTCGCGCTCGGGCGCACCTAGACAGCTGCGCTCATATACTGGCCACAGCCTGTCGGCAAAAACCTTCGGGGGTTCTCCCTCCATCTGCACTGTCTGTCCCACTCTAGCAAACGGACCTCCGTCGTTCGCTCCCACTACTTCTAGGACCTCATTTTTCAATTCCTCATAACTTTTGTTTCCCCTCTTGCTATCGCCTGAGAGACACTGAAGGACCGAGCTATCTAAAGAGAACAGCAGCATTTTTGCTGTCTCCCCATCATCGCAGCCGTTGATGGCTGCGGCTTGCTCAACTTCCCTAAAATGTACGGAAGGGTCGTCTATCTCGGTCAGCTTCCTTACGTGGTTTATCATGGCCCTCAGCTGATGTGAACTGTGAGGCAACACCAGCTGTCCGAGGAGATCCCCCGGTTCTTCCCCACCGTTTCTGCTTGGGCCCCTTTTAATCCCCGTTACTGGATACAACGATCCCTTTTCTACCTCTTTTTCAACGGGCTCTTTTGTTTCTTCCGTTGCTTCCTCCCTAACCCAGGTTTCTGAATAGCTGGGTGGCGCGGAGGGCGCAGTGGCTACTACTTCTTCTGCTTTACTTGGTGGGGAATTTCTAAATCTCTCATTTACTAGCGGCTGGCGTGCCGACGGATTAATAAGGCACACCATGCCGTTCGCATTATTCACGGCCTTTTTGAGGCTCTCTATCTCTTTTTCGCAGGCGCTATGGTCGGCTCCCTGAAACTTATCCTCAAGGGCCAACTTATACGCCGACCTAACCCCCATTAAGCTCTCTTCTTGAGTTCTTATCTGGGCAGCTTGACGGTTACATCTTTCCTTCATCCTACTCTCGTTTAATTTTGCTTCAGTGATCTGGCACTCGAGATACTCTACCCTTGTTTTAAGGTAGCTGGAGACTTCCTGGCTTTCCTGGCGTAACTCATTTAAACTCTTAATGAGCGCCTCCCCTCCAGAAACCTTCTCCTCCATTTCCTCCTCTAGATGCTTGATTCGAGCGGTTAGCGCTGTATTGGTCTGGTTTGAAATCTGAACCTGCCTTTTGTAGCACATAAGCCAGACTGCTTTCTCAACTGCCTTTTTATGCTCCTTACTATCCGTCCACCTTTCAGCTGCCTCTAGTGGGCTCTTATCCGCTAACAGTTCGCTTATCCACTTTTTCGTTAGATTAACCTTTCCAAACACGTAATCCGCTATCTTTTCCTGCATCACATTTCGTACAGTCATTCCAAAATCTAACACACTACCCTCTCGCTGCCAATGTCCTGCCGCGGTCGCCATTTTCTGTAAGGGATACTCTCCTGACCCTGCGTGTCTCGTGGCCTGTGAGGTTCACGCGGCTCTGTGCAGCCTGTATGTCAGTGCGGGTCTAGGCCTGGTCTCCAGCCAGTCTGGGAACACTAGACACCCCTGTGAGTGGTTCGAATCACTCTCCCTTACGGTTCTAGACACTGGGCTTAGATGCGAGAGCAGTAATGGAGATAAAACTCATGTAGACTTGGTTTGAACGGTACGAAATGGAAAATCTTTATTGCATGATACTTAAAATTATGAAATACATGTCATATGCACAGATTAATGACAGTACAATCTTACAAACAGTTATAATCACTCTTAGGGAAACGAGGAACGACCAGCACAACGTAAATAGGGCACACATTACAAATATCCTTAAACTTTAAACCCTCCCCTATCAATAACTATCCTAAAACTAGCTTCGTAGGATCCCGAGACTCATGCTCACCACTCGTAATAACTCGGAGAAAATCCCGAATAGCTGATCGGATGTTTTTCACCGCAGCGCCCACGTGTTGGTCAGGAGATCTCCTGGTCCCACTTGTTTACTGCTTCTGCTGCTCGGTCAGTCGGCTGGACCGTCCGCTGTAGTGAAGACCTCTGTTGGTGGACTTTACAGTTTAGTCGAGGAGCACCGTTGTCAATATCACTGATACGATGTGTTTGCACAGTCCAGTTATCGTCGATGCAATATGTTTTGTTAAAGAAAAGAACTCCCTGTCAAGAAGACTTGGCTGATCGACCTACAGGCGCGGTCGGGATTTACTGACCGTGGCGATGGATAAGGTCTTCTTCTCTTCTCCTCTCATCTCATCTCATCTCATCTCATCCCGGGCCTTCGGTTCCGCTGCCAGCTACCAACATAGGTCTTTGCAACAGTCTTTTACCCAGGAGCAGCCACGATGATAACAGCAGCAAGCGGCAAGAGTCACGAACACGAGGCAAGAGAGCGAATGGACGGTTTGGGCCTGCAATTATAGTGCACAGTTCTTCCGTTTCCCGCCCAACTACAATGTCCATTCTTTTGTTTAAGGTTTGGCGCCCAAAAATGTCCTGTATGGGTGATCTCTGTCCTTAATGGGTTTCGGGGCTACTCCTGAATGTTTGAGTACCTGTTAATATTTCTCCCATTGTTAAATCGGTCGGTGTTCCCCCTGGAGGGGTTTGGGGCTTCCAAGTGTCCTGTATAACTACCTGCTAACGGCTCTCTCATCGTAGAGCCGTTGGGAGTTTACATATTAATGTCCTTTGGATGGGCCCTTGATGGCTTTCCTTTGTACCTGGGAGACCGATCCCAGTATCGATGTTTATACTGTAAACCCATAATGTCCTGTGTATTGTCTTCACTGTGCTGAATCGTTATCGATCCTGCAAAAATGTTTATTGGAACGCCATCTTGTCTGCCTGCCGAAAAGTCTCGAATGTTCTGTCACGCGGTGCGGCGGCCATTTTACAGGCTGCTTGTGTCCAATTTAAACCTGACAGCATTCCGCTGAAATAAAAGCTGTTTTGAACGAAACTTGTGTTTTTCTCCTTATTAAAATGAAATCGCGATAATTGCGAATTCTACACTGTGTCCAGTACTGGTCAGACCGCACTCTGAGCACTGTGTCCAGTACTGGTCAGACACTCTGAGCACCGTGTCCAGTACTGGTCAGACCGATCTCTGAGCACTGTGTCCAGTACTGGTCAGACCGCACTCTGAGCACCGTGTCCAGTACTGGTCAGACCGCACTCTGAGCGCCGTGTCAAGTACTGGTCAGACACTCTGAGCACCGTGTCCAGTACTGGTCAGACCGCACTCTGAGCACTGTGTCCAGTACTGGTCAGACCGCACTCTGAGCATTGTGTCCAGTACTGGTCAGACCGCACTCTGAGCGCCGTGTCCAGTACTGGTCAGACCGCACTCTGAGCACCGTGTCCAGTACTGGTCAGACACTCTGAGCACTGTGTCCAGTACTGGTCAGACCGCACACTGAGCACCGTGTCCAGTACTGGTCAGACCGCACTCTGAGCACCGTGTCCAGTACTGGTCAGACACTCTGAGCACCGTGTCCAGTACTGGTCAGACCGCACTCTGAGCACTGTGTCCAGTACTGGTCAGACAGCACTCTGAGCACTGTGTCCAGTACTGGTCAGACACTCTGAGCACCGTGTCCAGTACTGGTCAGACACTCTGAGCACCGTGTCCAGTACTGGTCAGACCGCACTCTGAGCACTGTGTCCAGTACTGGTCAGACCGCACTCTGAGCACCGTGTCCAGTACTGGTCAGACACTCTGAGCACCGTGTCCAGTACTGGTCAGACCGCACTCTGAGCACTGTGTCCAGTACTGGTCAGACAGCACGCTGAGCACTGTGTCCAGTACTGGTCAGACACTCTGAGCACCGTGTCCAGTACTGGTCAGACACTCTGAGCACCGTGTCCAGTACTGGTCAGACCGCACTCTGAGCACTGTGTCCAGTACTGGTCAGACCGCACTCTGAGCACCGTGTCCAGTACTGGTCATACACTCTGAGCACTGTGTCCACAGGTAATTACAGACCTGTAAGCCTTACATCAGTTGTGGGCAAAATGCTGGAGTCCATCATTAAGGATGAAATAGCGGAGCACTTAGCAAATGGGGACAGGATAGGACAGAGTCAACATGGATTTACAAAGGGTAAATCGTGCTTGACTAATCTATTGGAATTTTTTGAGGGAGTAACTGGTAAAATAGATGGGGGAGAGCCAGTAGATGTGGTGTACCTGGACTTCCAAAAGGCCTTCGACAAGGTCCCACATAAAAGATTAGCATGGAAAATTGAAGCTCATGGGATAAAGGGGAAAGTATTGACGTGGATAGAGAACTGGCTGTCAGATAGAAAACAGAGAGTTGGAATAAACGGCTCATTTTCTGAATGGCAGGCAGTAACAAGTGGGGTACCACAGGGATCTGTCCTGGGTCCCCAGCTGTTCACAATTTACATTAATGACCTGGATCAGGGAGTCGGATGCAGCATTTCCAAATTTGCAGACGACACTAAACTAGGAGGGGGGGTGGGCTCAGAGGAGGAGACCAGGAAGCTCCAGAGCGATTTGGACAGACTGGGTGATTGGGCGGATAAATGGCAGATGCACTATAATGTGGACAAGTGCGAAGTTATCCACCTTGGGTGCAGGAACGGGAGGGCAAATTATTATTTAAATGGCAATAAATTGGGAGAGGGGGAAGTACAGAGAGACCTGGGTGTTCTTGTACACCAGTCACTGAAGGCGAGCATGCAGGTGCAACAGGCGATCAAGAAGGCAAACGGTATGCTGGCCTTCATAGCAAAAGGGTTGGAATACAGGAACAGGGATACCTTGCTGCAGCTGTACAGGGCACTGGTGAGACCACACCTCGAGTACTGTGTACAGTTTTGGTCGCCTCATCTGAGGAAAGATGTTCTTGCCATGGAGGGGGTGCAGCGGCGATTCACCAGGCTGATACCAGGAATGGCGGGATTGACCTATGAGGAGAGACTATGTAGTTTAGGGATGTACACACTGGAGTTTAGAAGATTGAGAGGGGACCTCATAGAAGTGTATAAAATTCTGACAGGTCTAGACAGACTAGATGCAGAAGGAATGTTTCCCTTGGCGGGTGAGAACAGAACTAGAGGACATAATTTAAGGATAAGGGCTAAACCATTTAGGACAGAAATGAGGGGGAATTTCTTCACTCAGAGGGTGGTGAACCTGTGGAACTCATTGCCACAGAGGGCAGTGTACGCCAGCTCATTAAATATATTTAAGAGGGAATTAGATATATTTCTACAGGCAAAAGGGGTTAAGGGTTACGGAGAGAAGGCGGGGACGGGATACTGAATTGGAGGATCAGCCATGATCTCATTAAATGGCGGAGCAGGCTCGAAGGGCCGGATGGCCTACTCCTGCTCCTATCTTCTATGTATCTATGTATCTATGTATGTATACCGCACTCTGAGCGCCGTGTCCAGTACTGGTCAGACACTCTGAGCACCGTGTCCAGTACTGGTCAGACCGCACTCTGAGCACTGTGTCCAGTACTAGTCAGTCCACACTCTGAGCATTGTGTCCAGTACTGGTCAGACCGCACTGTGAGCGCCGTGTCCAGTACTTGTCAGACCGCACTCTGAGCACCGTGTCCAGTACTGGTCAGACCGCACTCTGAGCACCGTGTCCAGTACTGGTCAGACCGCACTCTGAGCACCGTGTCCAGTATTGGTCAGACACTCTGAGCACTGTGTCCAGTACTGGTCAGACCGCACTCTGAGCACCGTGTCCAGTACTGGTCAGACCGCAATCTGAGCACTGTGTCCAGTACTGGTCAGACCGCACTCTGAGCACCGTGTCCAGTACTGGTCAGACAGCACTCTGAGCACTGTGTCCAGTACTGGTCAGACACTCTGAGCACCGTGTCCAGTACTGGTCAGACCGCACACTGAGCACTGTGTCCAGTACTGGTCAGACCGCACTCTGAGCACCCTGTCCAGTACTGGTCAGACCGCACTCTGAGCACCATGTCCAGTACTGGTCAGACCGCACTCTGAGCACTGTGTCCAGTACTGGTCAGACACTCTGAGCACCGTGTCCAGTACTGGTCAGACACTCTGAGCACCGTGTCCAGTACTGGTCAGACACTCTGAGCACCGTGTCCAGTACTGGTCAGACACTCTGAGCACTGTGTTCAGTACTGGTCAGACACTCTGAGCACTGTGTCCAGTACTGGTCAGACCGCACTCTGAGCACTGTGTCCAGTACTGGTCAGACCGCACTCTGAGCACTGTGTCCAGTACTGGTCAGACACTCTGAGCACCGTGTCCAGTACTGGTCAGACACTCTGAGCACCGTGTCCAGTGCTGGTCAGACCGCACTCTGAGCACTGTGTCCAGTACTGGTCAGACCGCACTCTGAGCACCGTGTCCAGTACTGGTCAGACCGCACTCTGAGCACCATGTCCAGTACTGGTCAGACCGCACTCTGAGCACCGTGTCCAATACTGGTCAGACACTCTGAGCACTGTGTCCAGTACTGGTCAGACCGCAGTCTGAGCACCGTGTCCAGTACTGGTCAGACCGCACTCTGAGCACCGTGTCCAGTACTGGTCAGACCGCACTCTGAGCACCGTGTCCAGTACTGGTCAGACCGCACTCTGAGCACCGTGTCCAGTACTGGTCAGACCGCACTGTGTCCAGTACTGGCCAGACCGCACTCTGAGCACTGTGTCCAGTACTGGTCAGACCGCACTCTGAGCACCGTGTCCAGTACTGGCCAGACCGCACTCTGAGCACTGTGTCCAGTACTGGTCAGACCGCACTCTGTGCACTGTGTCCAGTACTGGTCAGACCGCACTCTGAGCACTGTGTCCAGTACTGGTCAGACCGCACTCTGAGCACCGTGTCCAGTACTGGTCAGACCGCACTCTGTGCACTGTGTCCAGTACTGGTCAGACCGCACTCTGAGCACTGTGTCCAGTACTGGTCAGACTGCACTCTGAGCACCGTGTCCAGTACTGGTCAGACACTCTGAGCATCGTGTCCAGTACTGGTCAGACCGCACTCTGAGCACTGTGTCCAGTACTGGTCAGACCGCAATCTGAGCACCGTGTCCAGTACTGGTCAGACCGCACTCTGGAGCACCGTGTCCAGTACTGGTCAGACCGCACTCTGAGCACCGTGTCCAGTACTGGTCAGACCGAACTCTGAGCACCGTGTCCAGTACTGGTCAGACCGCACTCTGAGCACTGTGTCCAGTACTGGTCAGACACTCTGAGCACTGTGTCCAGTACTGGTCAGACCGCACTCTGAGCACCGTGTCCAGTACTGGTCAGACCGCACTCTGAGCACCGTGTCCAGTACTGGTCAGACCGCACTCTGAGCACAGTGTCCAGTACTGGTCAGACCGCACTCTGAGCACTGTGTCCAGTACTGGTCAGACCGCACTCTGAGCACCGTGTCCAGTACTGGTCAGACCGCACTATGAGCACTGTGTCCAGTTCTGGTCGCTGAGACACTAGGGAGACATTCAAGTGCTGGAGGCAGAGCAGTGAAGATCTACGAGGCTGATCCCCAGGGTCAGGGGTCAGAGTTATGGGGAAGGACTGGAGAGACTTGGACTATTTAGCCTTGAAAGGAGGCGTCTGAGAGCTGATCTTATAGAGGGATATAGCATTGTAAATGGTATGGAAATGGTAAATCCAGAATATTGCTTTAAATTAAATAGGAAGAATAGGACAATGAGCCACTGGTTCAAACTGGTAAAAGGTAAATTCAGGATTGATATCAGATATTTTTTGGCGCACAGTTGGTTGTGGCTCACTGGGTAGCACTCTCACCTCTGAGTCAGAAGGTCGTGGGTTCAAGTCCGAAGGTTGTGGATTCAAGTCCCACTCCAGAGGCTTGAGCACAAAAATCTAGGTGCTATCACCCTAAGGGAGTGCTGCACTGTCGGAGGTGCCATCTTTCAGATGCAGTGGACGTAAAAGATCCCATGGCACTGTTCCGATAGAAGAGCAGGGGAGTTATCCCCGGTGTCCTGGGGCCCATATTTATCCCTCAACCAACATCACTGAAACAGATGATCTGGTCATTATCACGTTGCTGTTTGTGGGAGCTTGCTGTGCGCAAATTAGCTGCTGTGTTTCCTATATTACAACAGTAACTATGCTTC
This sequence comes from Squalus acanthias, assembly GCA_030390025.1. Classification (NCBI taxonomy): domain Eukaryota; kingdom Metazoa; phylum Chordata; class Chondrichthyes; order Squaliformes; family Squalidae; genus Squalus; species Squalus acanthias. The sequence goes on along the minus strand of CM059445.1, from coordinate 2,578,557 downwards.
AAAAAGTACTGCATTGGCTGTGAAGCGCTTTGAGACATCTGGTGGTCGTGAAAGGTGCTATATAAATGCAAGTCTTTCTTTTGCAGTGGGAGACTTCAGGAGCATTCTGGATGGATGAGCTGAGATGGGCCCTTACCTGTAATTTTCTTGTGATCGTGCTATATATTTTCTGCTCATCAGGCTGAGAGATTCCAATGCCGGGATATGGAACACTTTGCTACTTCGGGCACTGGAGACAGCATTGAGTGCTCCCACATCAGGGGCAGTATGGCCCAAAACAGAGTGCAGCAACCAATGTTCCTACCTAAGGTGCGAGGCCGAGCACCAACCATGAGGTCCCGCGCAGGCCGCTCACCAGGTCCTGCCGCTGGAAGAGATACCACGCAGCCAGCTTAAAGGGACCGCGCACGGAAAAAAAATTAGACGGAGCATTGGTAGCAACCCCGACTGCATCACAGAATCCTAGAATGATGCAGCACAGGAGGAGGCCAGTCGGCCCATCGTGTCTGTGCCGGCTCTTTGAAAGAGCTCTCCAATTAGCCCCACTCTCCTGTTCTTTCCCCAGAGCCCTGCAAATTTTTCCTTTTCAAGCATTCTTTTGAATGTTACTATTGAATCTGCTTCCACCACCCTTTCAGGCAGTATGTTCCATATCATCACGACTCTGCGTAAAAAATAATTCTCCTCATCTCCCCTCTGGTTCTTTTGCCAATTATCTTAAATCTGTGTCCTCTGGTTACCTCTGCCAGTGGAAACAGTTTCTCCCTAGCTACGCTATCAAAACCCCTTCGTAATTTCAAACAACTCTATTACATCTCCCCTTAGCTTTAATTGGTGCAACATTTTCCCTTTTTCATGCAGTAGTTATTCTTGGGCCTTCTCTGACTTGGATCGAACAGTTAATGCCAGATCCTGTCGGGAGGAGCGATGTGGCTTTGTGCTGTACGCTGCTCTCACCAAGCAGCAGGGTTGCGACCATTTCGAATGCATCCATAATCAGCAGATGGGCGTGCATCCTATCAGTCTGGGCTGGGTCCAAGGCCATGGCCTGGAGTTGAAGGACAGCGCTAACACACTGTGGCAGTAGGGTTGCCAACCCTCCAGGATTGCCCTGGAGTCTCCAGGACTTGAAGATTAATCTCCAGGACATGGCCGCGAGCACCACCCGGGAGAAAAATCATAGGGGCATTTAAAAAAGTTATCTCTTTTTCTCATTTTCTTTGGACACTTGTTTATTCGTTCTACAAATGCTGGAGATGGGGAAAAAAGGCAGTTCAATTGGGTAGCGAAGAGCCTACTCGCTTTCCAATTGGCCCTGGGAAGGCGAGGCTGGACGTGTAGGGCGACCAATGACGGAGGCGTATAGCTGGAGCCAGGAGGTCATGTGATAAAACCTCCAGGGTAACGTCCAACCAGAGTTGGCAACCCTACAGTTCCCCCAACAATGAACTGCACACTTCGAAACCCAAAGGCAAACTCAGCCCATCGTGCCTGTGCCGGCTCCTTCAAAGAGCAGTTGTGCTCAGTCTCACCCCCCCGCTTTATGTCAGTAACCCGGTCAGTTCCTCATCCTCAAGTACCCGTCCAACCCCCTTTTAAAATTATTTATGGAATCAGCTTCCACCACCTTTTCAGGCAGTGCGTTCCAGATCCCAGGGAGTAGTTGAGGCAAATAGTATAGATTTAAGGGGAAACTGGATAAGCATATGAGAGAGAAGGGAGTTGAGGGTTATGCTGATAGAGTTAGATGAGGAACGAGGGCAGGAGGCTCGAGTGGCGCCGGTATGGACTGGTTGGGCGGAATGGACTGTTTCTGTATATTCTATGTAATCCCGACAACTCTCTGAGTGAAAACAATTCTCCTCCTCTCCCCTCTAGATCTTTTCCTAATGATTTTGAATCTATGACCTCTGGTCATTGACCCACTCGCCAGAGGGAATAGTTTTTCTCTCTCTACTCCATCAAAACCTCTCATCATCTTGAAAGCCTCCATTAGGTCACCTCTTCAACTTCTCTGTTCCAAGGAGAACAGTCTGAACTTTCCCAACCTCTCTTCATAACTGAAGTCCCTCGATAACAAAACAATAAAACGCACCATTGTACAATCATTACTGTTACTCACATAAATAATCCCTTGTAAACCTCCTCTGTACCCTTTCGAAGGCCTTTCCATCTTTCCTGAAGTGTGGGGCCCAGAATTGTCCACAATACCCCAGCTGAGACCTAACCAGTGATTTATAAAGTCCGAGCATGATCTCTTTGCTTTTATGTTCCATGCCTCTATTTATAAACCCAAGTAACCCATTTGCTTTTTTAACCACTTTATCAACCTGCCCTACCACCTTTAAGGATTTGTGTACATAGACACCAAGGTCTCTCTGCTCATGGAGTAGAATGTGGGAAAATGTGAGGTTATCCACTTTGGAAGGAAGAATGAAAAAGCAAATTATTATTTAAATGGAGTGAGACTACAAATGCTGCGGTACAAAGGGATCTGGGGGCCCCTGTACATGAAACACAAAAAGTTAGCAGGTACAGCAGGAAGGCTAATGGAATGTTGGCCTTTATTGCAAGGGGTATGGAGTATAAAAGTAGGGAGGTTTTGATGCAACTTTACAGGGCGCTGGTGAGACTGCACCTGGAGTACTGCTTACAGTTTTGGTCTCCATATTTAAGGAAGGATACACTTGCATTGGAGGCAGTGCAGAGAAGGTTCACTGGGTTGATTCCCCGAGATGAGGGGGTTGACCTATGAGGAAAGGTTGAGCAGGTTGGGCCTATACTCATTGGAGTTTAGAAGAATGAGAGGTGATCTTATTGAAACATATAAGATTCTGAGGGGGATTGACAGGGTAGATGCTGAGAGGATGTTTCCCCTCGTGGGGGTATCTAGAACTAGGGGGCATAGCTTCAGAATAAGGGGTCGCCCATTTAAGACGGAGATGAGGAGGAATTTCTTCTCTCAGAGGGTCGTGAATCTTTGGAATTCTCTACCCCAGAGAGCTGTGGAGGCGGAGTCATTGAATATATTCAAGGCGGAGATTGACAGACATTTGAACTACAGGAGAGTCAAGGGTTATGGGGAGAGAGCGGGAAAGTGGTGTTGAGGCCAAGATTGGATCAGCCATGATCTTATTGAATGGCGGAGCAGGCTCGAGGGGCCGATTGGCCGACTCCTGCTCCTGTTTCTTATGTTCTTATGTTATGTTCATCTACACTTTTCAAACTCGTGCCATTTATAGTATACTGCCTTTCCATATTCGTCCTCCCAAAGTGCATCACTTCACACTTCTCTGCATTGAACTCTATCTGCCATGCTTCTGCCTATTTCACCGCTATGTCATCCTGAAGTCTACAACTATCCTCATCACTATCTACTACGAAGGCAAGTTTCGTATCATCTGCAAACTTTATAATGCTGTTCCCTGCATCCGAGTCTAGGTCCTTTATAAAAATTGAAAGAAAGACTTGCATTTATATAGCGCCTTTCATGACCACCGGACGTCTCAAAGCGCTTTACAGCTAATTAAGTACTTTTGGAGTGTAGTCACTGTTGTAATGTGGGAAACGCGGCAGCCAATTTGCACACAGCAAGCTCCCACAAACAGCAATATGATAATGACCAGATAATCTGTTTTTAGTGATGTTGATTGAGGGATAAATATTGCCCATAACACCAGGGAGAACTTCCCTGCTCTTCTTCGAAATAGTGCCGTGGGATCTTTTACATCCACCTGAGAGAGCAGACGGGGTCTCGGTTTAACGTCTCATCTGAAAGATGGCATCTCCGACAGTGCGGCACTCCCTCAGCACTGCTCTGGAGTGTCAGCCCTAGCTTTATGTGCTCAAGTCCCTGGAGTGGGACTATGAACCCACGACCTTCTGACTCAGAAGCGAGTGTGCTACCCACTGAGCCACAGCTGACACTGAATGGAGTAATGGACCCAAAACTGGCCCTTGGGGGCAATGTTCCCTCTAATTGTTTCTTCCGTGCGCGGTCCCTTTAAATTTGCTGTGCGGCTGCGCATGTGCGGAATCCTTTCCAGCGGCAGCAGCCGCCGGCGAGCGGCCTGCGCAGGAGCTCCCAATCAATGCACGCCCGCATACCTTAGGGGGAATGTTTCTCGGGGAACACCACTGGAAACCCCCTCCCAGTCTGTAAAACATCCAGCCACCACAACCCTTTGCTTCCTGCCACTGAGCCAATTCCGTACCCATCCTGCCATTTTCCCCTTAATTCCATCTTCTTATCATTCTTCCTGTGTGGCAATTTGTCGAATGCCTTCCAAAAGTCCAAAAGATCCTGAAGAAATTAAAAAAAAACTCCACTCTGTTGTTTGTATCATATTTGAAGTCTTTATCAGTTAACAAAACGATAAAACACACCATTGTACAATCATTACTGTTGCTAACATAAATAATTAGATATATTCAGCATAGCCATTTGCACGCAATTAGAATACCGTGTCCTACAAGCTGTTTCTACACAGGTATGTTTCTATTGCAAGAGGGGTGCCATGTCTAGCAGTCTGGGCTCCACTTTTGGACATGCGCCAACCTGGGTGGAAGTATTTCACAGAATGTGAATTAGACTGTGTATTGTAGGACTTGGAACAGAGGCATATTTTTAGTAGACAAAAGTGAGAAGTCGCACAACACCAGGTTATAGTCCAACAGTTTTATTTGAAATCACGAGCTTTCGGAGCGCTGCTCCTTCGTCAGGTGAAGTGAGAATTCTTCACTTCACCTGACGAAGGAGCAGCAGCTCCGAAAGCTCGTGATTTCAAATAAAACTGTTGGACTATAACCTGGTGTTGTGCGACTTCTCACTTATATCTTTAGTAGTGAGAGAACTTTAAGGAATCTTAAGTTGTGAGCAAAAGTTCAGGAAGTTGGGCTCGTTTTTCATTGGAAAAATGAAGACGCTGAGGTGACAAAATTTAAGTTTTCAAGATTAAGTAGCAAATTGACAAGTTAATTCGAAGAGTCCAAATATCAGGGTGCACGTGCTTCATTTTTGTCCATGATGTATGCTACTAGCTTCCTTCTCTCAGAGTACATATGGGGTTAAAAACAGTTTCAGTCACAGAAAATATGTTTTGAGATACAATAGCCTGTGAGAAACATTACCTGACACAATAGGTTTAACTATCCCTCTTTGGAAGATAGAACATGTTTTCGGGATGTGCGGGCAAGGCCGGCATTTATTGCCCATTCCTAATTGCCCTTGAGAAGGTGAGCTGCCTTCTTGAAGGCAACTGAGTGGCTTTGCTAGGCCATTTCAGAGGGTGCGTCTGCAGTTACATATCGGCCAGACTGGGTAAGGACAGCAGATTTCCTTCCCTAATAGGACATTACTGAACCAGATGGGTTTATTGAACAATCTGGTAGTTTCTAGTTTTTTATTCCAGATTTATGTAACTTAAATTCTCCAGCTGCCATGGTGGGATTTGAACTTGTGTCTCTAGATCATTAGGTCCAACTCTACTAGATTACCAGTCTAGTAACATAACCACTATGCTACCGTACACTGTAACATATGTCAAGTGATTCAATTCAATGTATGAGCTTCCAGTGTGTTTGGTTTGAATATATGTTTGGTTGGCAGCTCCATTTGCGTTTGAGACATAGTTTAAAACTTCTTGTCCCAGTAAAGTTTTGGAAGTTTTTCTCAGCCTGTCTTGTTCCAGCTAAGTAATTGTTGGCAAGCCATCAGTGAGAGAGAGAGAGGGAGATAGGCCAGAGAAATTCAGAGGACAGTAGTGTTGCCAACCCTCCAGGATTGGCCTGGAGTCTCCAGGAACTGAAGATTAATCTCCAGGACGCACTGCTGCCAGCACCACCCGGGAGAAAAACCATAGAGACATTTAAAAAATTGTGGGTTTTTAATCATTTTCTTTGAGCATTTTTATTTATTAGTTATAAAAATATTAGAGATGGAGAAGAAAGGCTGTTTGACCGGGCGGAGCGGTTGGAGGCAAGAGGTCAGGTGACGAAACGTCCAGGGATATATCCAACCAAAGTTGGTATCTCTAATGGGCAGTCAGCACCGAAAACCACATAAAGGTTAATATTTAGGGACCGTTACATTGAAGTTCAGTGTAGCAGACACGTATGTTTGTTATTTTCTACCTTCCAAGGAGCGGTAGTTAAGCCTGTAATTACTGTAAGTTTATGGTGTGTCTCTGTTTAGTGGTTAATAGCTCTGTTTGCCAATTTATTGCTGGAGCCACGGTCTAGTGAAGAGTTTATTCTGCCGCCCTCCGAAGTTAAGGAAGATCACACGAGGCCACGTGATATAACCAATAGCCAAAAGACTGTGGCGAGGGTTTTCTAATCAATCCATGGGCTAGCTAGCTACACAAATACCTAGATACTTGGCAGGTAAATGCACACCCTTGATCACAGGGGGCAAGGGCCCGCCCACAAAAGCGATCTGAGCAACTTAGGCCTTTAGGAGATTGGGAAAAAGAAAAGAAAAATGATTCTGGTGCGAGAGTTAGAGAATGGCACTTTTCTTTCGAAGGGATATCCCTCAAACTTCAAAACTGGCTCGGTTTGAATTACACTATAGACCTCATGATTGGCCGAAGCGTGATTTCCTGCACAATGGTTCTACAAAAGGAGAGACAGAGAGTTGGACAGATGTTTCCCTCCTGTTACCTATCTCGAGCCTGGTATAGCATGAGGCCCTGGGGAAGTGTAGTTGCCTGGTGCCCAAGGCACAATGTCTTGCGATAGGTGAGGAAGCCCATAGATTGGATTAAAAGGGGGAAATCGAGGGTAAGAGGGAAAGGACTGGTGAGAGTGCATATTGGGGATTCCAGCACTTGCAATGCACAGTTTCCCACTATATGGTTGCAATATTGAATTATCCCTCCAAATCAGCATAAAGCACTCCCAGGCCAATTAAAGCACATGATTAATGCAGAATAACACTCCCTCAAGTCTACCCCAACAATCTCAAACTCAGAAGAACATCCTTTACTGTGACTTCTCCCTTTTCCACTAGCTTATGGCTTCTCTGAGTGGAATTGCCAATTTAATGATTTAAGGTTCGAGGGCAATTTCTATGCACCCATCGGGTTGAGACTGCCCTAACCCATTTGGCATGCGCTTCTAGACTGCAGAGGAAGAGAGTGCTCACAGCCTGTCCACCCGGACTCGATTCAAACCCAAGTGAGATGCTAGTGCACTAACCCATCGCACTCTGCAGTCCCCTTGGTGGCAACTTCAGAGTCCAGGTGAAGCCATCCCACAGGTCTAGGTGTGCGGTGCGCTGCATATTGTAGCCCAGCAACTACTGTTGTGATATCAGGAGTTGAACTGTAAATGCACTGATATGAAATTCCTCTTTGCCACCTACTTACAAGAAACAGATTGGTGCCTGCTTTCAAATATTCCTGTGCATTAGTTTGTACGTTAATCTCAGCAACAACCACAACTTGCATTTTATATAGCGCCTTTAACGTAGCAAAACGTCCCAAGGTGCTTCACAGGAGCGTTATCAAAAAAAATTTGACACCGAGCCATATAAGGAATATTAGGACAGGTGACCAAAAGCTTGGTCAAAGAAGTAAGTTTTAAGGAGCCTCTTAAAGGAGGAGAGAGAGGCGGAGAGGTTTAGGGAGGGAATTCCAGAGCTTAGGGCCCAGGCAGCTGAAAGCACGGCCACCAATGCTGGAGTGATTAAAATCGGGGATGTGCAAGAGGCCAGAATTGGAGGAGTGCAGATATCTCGGTGGGTTGTAGGGCTGGAGGAGATTGCAGAGATAGGGAGGGGGTGAGGCCATGGAGGGATTTGAAAACAAGGATGAGAATTTTAAAATCGAGATGTTGCTCAACCGGGAGCCAATGTAGGTCAACGAGGACAGGGGTGATGGGTGAACAGGACTTGGTGCGAGTTAGGACTCGGGCAGCAGAGCTTTGGATGAGCTTAAGTTTATGGAGGGTAGAAGATGGGAGGCCGGCCATTGGAATAGTCAAGTCTAGAGGTAACAAAGGCAACAGTCATTTATAGCCTTGTGTTACGTCATATCTGATGATAGAAACAGAACTGGTAACGTGCCTCAACCTGGGGTTACTAAAGGCAGGAGTGGTCCAGAAAGTTAACTGCACAGAAACAGGCCATTCGGCCCAACTGGTCCGTGCTGGTGTTTACGCTCCACACGAGCCTCCTCCCACCCCTACCTCATCGAACCCTGTCAGCATATGCTTCTATTCCTTTCCCCCTCATGTACTTATCTAGTTTCTGTAGGACGGTATCAGGAGAAACATGGAGACACTAATAACCCATTTCCTTTGAGTGGGGGGAAATGGGGTTCATTGCTTCCATCTTTTCGATGACGATCTCTGAAGACACCACAACGCTCACTGCCTTTTGTTCTGTTGCCCCTCAGGTCTGCGCCCAGACTGCGTGACATTTCAACCCTGTGCTTTCACAAGAGGCACATTTTACACTCTTTATCAACACTATTTTAATTTCATAAATGTCTGTAAAATAAGTAGAGCAGAACAGGAAAACATCAGTGTAGAAATAATGTAAAGTGAACATCACATTGGATATTTAACTTCTGAACTTTACACATGATGACCCTATTTTACATAATGCCTTGTCATTGTTGCCTATTTCACGGTCCTCAAAAATCGTGCTGATGTACTCATTTATTGATTTAATGACTTCATTCGAAGATGTATGGATATATTTTCTTTTGATTAAACCCAAAGGACCAGTTTATTCCCATGCTTTTGGGAATGTGTACAATGTACCAATCTTTCCTCCCCTTCCTCTGGAGAGGCTGACTCGTGTTGGGATACAGCCCTCCAGAACCGCCCACAAGAAGCCACTCTTCCTATGTGAATGTCAACTGTGGGGTGAGGGGACATCATCGGCAAGACTCCTCCAATATCCACGTACATACACCTTGCACCAGAGTTCACTAGAGCAAGAACCCTGGCTGGCTCCTTCCATCCGCAGCCAACTGTAGCAACCTCGCCATTTCACTCTCAGTGTGCAGGTTGAGGATTGAACCTTGCATGTCTCTGGCCTGTTTGACTCAATACCACGTCAAGCAGTGGATTTATCTATTGTCCAACTGCAGGAGAGAGCTGCTTTCTCTCATTACCTTACATAATCTATGGCTGGCAAATTGATAACTCTAGACACCTTCATGTGAAATAGGGTCAACCTTTCAGAAATGCACCTTAATGTGTGTATTGTTCATTTATATAGTTGCATTTTGCAGCATTGTTACTTTAAAAAGTTACAAAAATTGTATATAACGTAATATGCAAATCTAAAATGCATCCCTCCCCACCACAAACCCCCGATTAGACATCTATATGTAATGCACAGGAATAATTCAGGTACAGGAAGCGACATCAGTGGTAGCTCGAGGCCCATGCTGGGGCGGGTGGTGTGTGTCACTAATACCAGACCTAAACCAACTGAGAGAAAGTCATAGGTCACACTTTCTGTACCTTATACTGCACCCATAGGCTCTAAGTCCCATGCTGCTACCCAGCTTTCTCACAGCTTGTACATCCCACTTTAAGTAAGGGGCTGGAATAGAAAACTTTTGGCAAATTCTGGTACCAAAACACATCATAGATTTTATTGGCTGGTCTTGAGCCTAAAGGTTGACTAGTGGGTGTGTTCCAAGTGTTGTTTTGGTTGCATTTGGGGTGAGGGGAGAGTGAGGATTAATGGGATACCAATATCAGACCACTTAACAAGACATTTTTGCTGGATAAAGGGTTGTCGCAAAACTGTGCCCTGTCTGCAAGTTCCTAAAATAAATAAATTGGACAAAGAAAAGCCTGTTTCTTTTCAAAGAGAAGTCCAGTTTCCACTTCTGGTGATGTGGAGTTGTTCGTTAAGGTTTTCAATGAAATTTCTTCCGCAGCAAAGTAATCCGAGGAATTTGGGCCCTAATCCCACCACCTTATCCGTCCCAGGTTCAGGACTTGGGAATAGATGGCAGCCCAAATCAGTGCAAAGTTACGGTGAATTGATGAATCTGCAATGTAACATTAGGCTGGTTTTCCAAAGCTCATATCCAGCTCAATTGGAATGAAGGTTTTCATATCTTCAGGAAGCTGACGATATAAACGCAAGTTCGTTGTAGCAGGTCCGATGGCCTAGAAATTCGGGAGCGCCCACTTTTGGCCACGCAGCGGGTGGAGGTCCAAGGCGCCCTGATATTGGGCCTCGGACATCATTGTCATAGAGTTCGCAGAGTGCTGTAGCCACCCCCCCCTCCACCCCCGCCCCCGGCGAAGCGAGGAGAGGAATGAAGAAAAATCGGGCCGCTGTTAGTGTCGCAGCAGCCCTCAGGTAAGTGAGCCCGGGGGTCGGGTCGCAGTTCAGGGATCAGAGGTCGGGAGGGCCTGGAGTCTGTGATCGGGGTCGGGGGCCTCCTTCAGGCATGGGTGAAGGACGCACGGTAAAGGATGTTGAATGAGGTGGGTAAGAGTGGTGTTGAGTGTGTAAGAGTGGTGTTGAGTGTGTAAGAGTGGTGTTGAGTGAGGTGTGTAAGAGTGATGTTGAGTGAGGTGTGTAAGAGTGGTGTTGAGTGTGTAAGAGTGGTGTTGAGTGAGATGTGTAAGAGTGATGTTGAGTGAGGTGTGTAAGAGTGATGTTGAGTGAGGTGTGTAAGAGTGATGTTGAGTGAGGTGTGTAAGAGTGGTGTTGAGTGAGGTGTGGAAGAGTGATGTTGAGTGAGGTGTGTAAGAGTGATGTTGAGTGAGGTGTGTAAGAGTGATGTTGAGTGAGGTGTGTAAGAGTGGTGTTGAGTGAGGTGTGTAAGAGTGATGTTGAGTGAGGTGTGTAAGAGTGATGTTGTGTGAGGTGTGTAAGAGTGATGTTGAGTGAGGTGTGTAAGAGTGGTGTTGAGTGAGGTGTGTAAGAGTGATGTTGAATGAGGTGTGTAAGAGTGATGTTGAGTGTGTAAGAGTGATGCTGAGTGAGGTGTGTAAGAGTGATGTTGAGTGAGGTGTGTAAGAGTGATGTTGTGTGAGGTGTGTAAGAGTGATGTTGAGTGAGGTGTGTAAGAGTGTTGTTGAGTGAGGTGTGTAAGAGTGTTGTTGAGTGAGGTGTGTAAGAGTGATGTTGAGTGAGGTGTGTAAGAGTGGTGTTGAGTGAGGTGTGTAAGAGTGATGTTGAATGAGGTGTGTAAGAGTGATGTTGAGTGAGGTGTGTAAGAGTGGTGTTGAGTGAGGTGTGGAAGAGTGATGTTGAGTGAGGTGTGTAAGAGTGATGTTGAGTGAGGTGTGTAAGAGTGATGTTGAGTGAGGTGTGTAAGAGTGGTGTTGAGTGAGGTGTGTAAGAGTGATGTTGAGTGAGGTGTGTAAGAGTGATGTTGTGTGAGGTGTGTAAGAGTGATGTTGAGTGAGGTGTGTAAGAGTGGTGTTGAGTGAGGTGTGTAAGAGTGATGTTGAATGAGGTGTGTAAGAGTGATGTTGAGTGTGTAAGAGTGATGCTGAGTGAGGTGTGTAAGAGTGATGTTGAGTGAGGTGTGTAAGAGTCGTGTTGAGTGAGGTGTGTAAGAGTGATGTTGAGTGAGGTGTGTAAGAGTGATGTTGAGTGAGGTGTGTAAGAGTGACATTGAGTGAGGTGTGTAAGAGTGATGTTGAGTGAGGTGTGTAAGAGTGACGTTGGGTGAGGTGTGTAAGTGTGATGTTGAGTGAGGTGTGTAAGAGTGATGCTGAGTGAGGTGTGTAAGAGTGATGTTGAGTGAGGTGTGTAAGTGTGATGTTGAGTGAGGTGTGTAAGAGTGATGCTGAGTGAGGTGTGTAAGGGTGATGTTGAGTGAGGTGTGTAAGAGTGATGCTGAGTGAGGTGTGTAAGAGTGATGTTGAGTGAGGTGTGTAAGAGTGATGTTGAGTGAGGTGTGTAAGAGTGATGTTGTGTGAGGTGTGTAAGTGTGATGTTGAGTGAGGTGTGTAAGAGTGATGCTGAGTGAGGTGTGTAAGAGTGATGCTGAGTGAGGTGTGTAAGGGAGATGTTGAGTGAGGTGTGTAAGAGTGATGCTGAGTGAGGTGTGTAAGAGTGATGTTGAGTGAGGTGTGTAAGAGTGATGTTGAGTGAGGTGTGTAAGAGTGGTGTTGAATGAGTTGTGTAAGAGTGGTGTTGAGTGAGGTGTGTAAGAGTGATGTTGAGTGAGGTGTGTAAGAGTGGTGTTGAGTGAGGTGTGTAAGAGTGATGTTGAATGAGGTGTGTAAGAGTGATGTTGAGTGTGTAAGAGTGATGCTGAGTGAGGTGTGTAAGAGTGATGTTGAGTGAGGTGTGTAAGAGTGGTGCTGAGTGAGGTGTGGAAGAGTGATGTTGAGTGAGGTGTGTAAGAGTGTTGTTGAGTGAGGTGTGTAAGAGTGTTGTTGAGTGAGGTGTGTAAGAGTGATGTTGAGTGAGGTGTGTAAGAGTGGTGTTGAGTGAGGTGTGTAAGAGTGATGTTGAATGAGGTGTGTAAGAGTGATGTTGAGTGAGGTGTGTAAGAGTGATGTTGTGTGAGGTGTGTAAGAGTGATGTTGAGTGAGGTGTTTAAGAGTGATGTTGAGTGAGGTGTGTAAGAGTGGTGTTGAGTGTGTAAGTGTGATGCTGAGTGAGGTGTGTAAGAGTGATGTTGAGTGAGGTGTGTAAGAGTGATGTTGAGTGAGGTGTGTAAGAGTGATGCTGAGTGAGGTGTGTAAGAATGTTGTTGAGTGAGGTGTGTAAGAGTGATGTTGAGTGAGGTGTGTAAGAGTGATGTTGAGTGAGGTGTGTAAGAGTGATGTTGAGTGAGGTGTGTAAGAGTGATGTTGAATGAGGTGTGTAAGAGTCGTGTTGAGTGAGGTGTGTAAGAGTGATGTTGAGTGAGGTGTGTAAGAGTGATGTTGAGTGAGGTGTGTAAGAGTGACATTGAGTGAGGTGTGTAAGAGTGATGTTGAGTGAGGTGTGTAAGAGTGACGTTGAGTGAGGTGTGTAAGTGTGATGTTGAGTGAGGTGTGTAAGAGTGATGCTGAGTGAGGTGTGTAAGAGTGATGTTGAGTGAGGTGTGTAAGTGTGATGTTGAGTGAGGTGTGTAAGTGTGATGTTGAGTGAGGTGTGTAAGAGTGATGCTGAGTGAGGTGTGTAAGAGTGATGCTGAGTGAGGTGTGTAAGGGTGATGTTGAGTGAGGTGTGTAAGAGTGATGCTGAGTGAGGTGTGTAAGAGTGATGTTGAGTGAGGTGTGTAAGAGTGGTGTTGAGTGAGGTGTGTAAGAGTGATGTTGAGTGAGGTGTGTAAGAGTGATGTTGAGTGAGGTGTGTAAGAGTGATGTTGAGTGAGATGTGTAAGAGTGATGTTGAGTGAGGTGTGTAAGAGTGGTGTTGAGTGAGGTGTGTAAGAGTGGTGTTGAGTGAGGTGTGTAAGAGTGATGTTGAGTGAGGTGTGTAAGAGTGATGTTGAGTGAGGTGTGTAAGAGTGGTGTTGAGTGAGGTGTGTAAGAGTGGTGTTGAGTGAGGTGTGTAAGAGTGATGCTGAGTGAGGTGTGTAAGAGTGATGTTGAGTGAGGTGTGTAAGAGTGGTGTTGTGGTGTTGAGTGAGGTGTGTAATAGTGGTGTTGAATGAGGTGTGTAAGAGTGATGTTGTGTGAGGTGTGTAAGAGTGATGTTGAGTGTGTAAGAGTGATGTTGAGTGTGTAAGAGTGATGTTGAGTGTGTAAGAGTGATGCTGAGTGAGGTGTGTAAGAATGGTGTTGAGTGAGGTGTGTAAGAGTGATGTTGAGTGAGGTGTGTAAGAGTGATGTTGAGTGAGGTGTGTAAAAGTGATGTTGAGTGAGGTGTGTAAGAGTGATGCTGAGTGAGGTGTGTAAGAGTGTTGTTGAGTGAGGTGTGTAAGAGTGATGTTGAGTGAGGTGTGTAAGAGTGATTTTGAGTGAGGTGTGTAAGAGTGATGTTGAGTGAGGTGTGTAAGACTGGTGTTGAGTGAGGTGTGTAAGAGTGGTGTTGAGTGAGGTGTGTAAGAGTGATGCTGAGTGAGGTGTGTAAGAGTGATGTTGAGTGAGGTGTGTAAGAATGGTGTTGAGTGAGGTGTGTAATAGTGGTGTTGAATGAGGTGTGTAAGAGTGATGTTGTGTGAGGTGTGTAAGAGTGATGTTGAGTGTGTAAGAGTGATGTTGAGTGTGTAAGAGTGATGTTGAGTGTGTAAGAGTGATGCTGAGTGAGGTGTGTAAGAATGGTGTTGAGTGAGGTGTGTAAGAGTGATGTTGAGTGAGGTGTGTAAGAGTGATGTTGAGTGAGGTGTGTAAAAGTGATGTTGAGTGAGGTGTGTAAGAGTGATGCTGAGTGAGGTGTGTAAGAGTGTTGTTGAGTGAGGTGTGTAAGAGTGATGTTGAGTGAGGTGTGTAAGAGTGATTTTGAGTGAGGTGTGTAAGAGTGATGTTGAGTGAGGTGTGTAAGAGTGATGTTGAGTGAGGTGTGTAAGAGTGATGTTGAATGAGGTGTGTAAGAGTCATGTTGAGTGAGGTGTGTAAGAGTGATGTTGAGTGAGGTGTGTAAGAGTGATGTTGAGTGAGGTGTGTAAGAGTGACATTGAGTGAGGTGTGTAAGAGTGATGTTGAGTGAGGTGTGTAAGAGTGACATTGAGTGAGGTGTGTAAGTGTGATGCTGAGTGAGGTGTGTAAGAGTGATGCTGAGTGAGGTGTGTAAGAGTGATGTTGAGTGAGGTGTGTAAGAGTGATGTTGAGTGAGGTGTGTAAGAGTGATGTTGAGTGAGGTGTGTAAGAGTGACTTTGAGTGAGGTGTGTAAGAGTGATGTTGAGTGAGGTGTGTAAGAGTGATGTTGAGTGAGGTGTGTAAGAGTGATGTTGAGTGAGGTGTGTAAGAGTGATGTTGAGTGAGGTGTGTAAGAGTGATGTTGAGTGAGGTGTGTAAGAGTGGTGTTGAGTGAAGTGTGTAAGAGTGATGTTGAGTGAGGTGTGTAAGAGTGATGTTGAGTGAGGTGTGTAAGAGTGATGTTGAGTGAGGTGTGTAAGAGTGGTGTTGAGTGAGGTGTGTAAGAGTGATGTTGAGTGAGGTGTGTAAGAGTGATGCTGAGTGAGGTGTGTAAGAGTGATGTTGAGTGAGGTGTGTAAGGGTGATGTTGAGTGAGGTGTGTAAGAGTGATGCTGAGTGAGGTGTGTAAGAGTGATGTTGAGTGAGGTGTGTAAGAGTGATGTTGAGTGAGGTGTGTAAGAGTGATGTTGAGTGAGGTGTGTAAGAGTGATGTTGAGTGAGGTGTGTAAGAGTGATGTTGAGTGAGGTGTGTAAGAGTGATGTTGAGTGAGGTGTGTAAGAGTGATGCTGAGTGAGGTGTGTAAGAGTGGTGTTGAATGAGGTGTGTAAGAGTGATGTTGAGTGAGGTGTGTAAGAGTGATGTTGAGTGTGTAAGAGTGATGTTGAGTGTGTAAGAGTGATGTTGAGTGTGTAAGAGTGATGCTGAGTGAGGTGTGTAAGAATGGTGTTGAGTGAGGTGTGTAAGAGTGATGTTGAGTGAGGTGTGTAAGAGTGATGTTGAGTGAGGTGTGTAAAAGTGATGTTGAGTGAGGTGTGTAAGAGTGATGCTGAGTGAGGTGTGTAAGAGTGTTGTTGAGTGAGGTGTGTAAGAGTGATGTTGAGTGAGGTGTGTAAGGGTGATGTTGAGTGAGGTGTGTAAGAGTGATGCTGAGTGAGGTGTGTAAGAGTGATGTTGAGTGAGGTGTGTAAGAGTGGTGTTGAATGAGTTGTGTAAGAGTGATGTTGAGTGAGGTGTGTAAGAGTGATGTTGAGTGAGGTGTGTAAGAGTGGTGTTGAGTGAGGTGTGTAAGAGTGGTGTTGAGTGAGGTGTGTAAGAGTGATGTTGAGTGAGATGTGTAAGAGTGATGCTGAGTGAGGTGTGTAAGAATGGTGTTGAATGAGGTGTTTAAGAGTGATGTTGAGTGAGGTGTGTAAGAGTGATGTTGAGTGTGTAAGAGTGATGTTGAGTGTGTAAGAGTGATGTTGAGTGTGTAAGAGTGATGCTGAGTGAGGTGTGTAAGAATGGTGTTGAGTGAGGTGTGTAAGAGTGATGTTGAGTGAGGTGTGTAAGAGTGATGTTGAGTGAGGTGTGTAAAAGTGATGTTGAGTGAGGTGTGTAAGAGTGATGCTGAGTGAGGTGTGTAAGAGTGTTGTTGAGTGAGGTGTGTAAGAGTGATGTTGAGTGAGGTGTGTAAGAGTGATTTTGAGTGAGGTGTGTAAGAGTGATGTTGAGTGAGGTGTGTAAGAGTGATGTTGAGTGAGGTGTGTAAGAGTGATGTTGAATGAGGTGTGTAAGAGTCATGTTGAGTGAGGTGTGTAAGAGTGATGTTGAGTGAGGTGTGTAAGAGTGATGTTGAGTGAGGTGTGTAAGAGTAACATTGAGTGAGGTGTGTAAGAGTGATGTTGAGTGAGGTGTGTAAGAGTGACATTGAGTGAGGTGTGTAAGTGTGATGCTGAGTGAGGTGTGTAAGAGTGATGCTGAGTGAGGTGTGTAAGAGTGATGTTGAGTGAGGTGTGTAAGAGTGATGTTGAGTGAGGTGTGTAAGAGTGATGTTGAGCGTGGTGTTTAAGAGTGACATTGAGTGAGGTGTGTAAGAGTGATGTTGAGTGAGGTGTGTAAGAGTGATGTTGAGTGAGGTGTGTAAGAGTGATGTTGAGTGAGGTGTGTAAGAGTGATGTTGAGTGAGGTGTGTAAGAGTGATGTTGAGTGAGGTGTGTAAGAGTTATGTTGAGAGAGGTGTGTAAGAGTGATGTTGAGTGAGGTGTGTAAGAGTGATGTTGAGTGAGGTGTGTAAGAGTGATGTTGACTGAGGTGTGTAAGAGTGATGTTGAGTGAGGTGTGTAAGAGTGATGTTGAGTGAGGTGTGTAAGAGTGATGTTGAGAGAGGTGTGTAAGAGTGATGTTGAGTGTGGTGTGTAAGAGTGGTGTTGAGTGAGGTGTGTAAGAGTGATGTTGAGAGAGGTGTGTAAGAGTGATGTTGAGTGTGGTGTGTAAGAGTGGTGTTGAGTGAGGTGTGTAAGAGTGATGTTGATTGAGGTGTGTAAGAGTGATGTTGAGTGTGGTGTTTAAGAGTGATGTTGAGTGAGGTGTGTAAGAGTGATGTTGAGTGAGGTGTGTAAGAGTGGTGTTGAGTGAGGTTTGTAAGAGTGTTGTTGAGTGAGGTGTGTAAGAGTGATGTTGAGTGAGGTTTGTAAGAGTGTTGTTGAGTGAGGTGTGTAAGAGTGATGTTGAATGAGGTGTGTAAGAGTGATGTTGAGTGAGGTGTTTAAGAGTGATGTTGAATGAGGTGTGTAAGAGTGGTGTTGAGTGTGTAAGACTGGTGTTGAATGAGTTTTGTAAGAGTGGTGGTGAGTGTGTAAGAGTGGTGTTGACTGTGTCAGAGTGGTGTTGAATGAGTTGTGTAAGACTGGTGTTGAATGAGTTGTGTAAGAGTGGTGTTGAGTGTGTAAGAGTGGTGTTGAATGAAGTGTGTAAGAATACCATTGGCTGAAGTATGCAAGAGTGGAATTGGATGAGTGTGTAAAAATGGAGTTGGGAGAGATGTGTTAATTCCAGATGTGTGCGGGTGGTGTTCACTGAAGTATGTATGAGATTGGCACTCCAGGCTGATCTCAGGTGGCTGCCTCCCTACACTGGGCAGAATGTCCAGCATCTACTGCCATGGAGGGGCGGGTACTGGGTTCCCCCAACTCCCCCAGATAAAGAAGAAACAGTCCTCAGCCCCTCTCGACGGGGCTAAAACCTGCAAGAGAGAAAACAAACATCCTTGCCTTCGGGGGCAAGCCTGGTCCTGAGGCCGGTACACTTCTTCACTTGTGGTGTCTGAAGATCCGTCAGGCTTCGGAAGGAAGAAGGACATGGGAACTCCCAGGGTAAAGAGTGCTCCACCCCCGCCGTCATCAGCTCTGCCCCAAAACAAGGCTGCTAGGAATACATCCATCCAGAGTTGCCAACCCTGTCTGAGGTCCATGGGGCTTGCTTGGTCTGTCCCGAGTTTATTTGCTACTTTGCTCTGCGCTGTGTTGATGACATGACTCCCTGCTCCTCGCGGGCTCACTATGTTTCACACAGTGTTTCTTTTGTTGTTGCCGGGCAGGTTCCAGCTTTTGCTGCTTGCTGCCAGCAACAGGATTCAGCAACGGAGCCGTTGTCTTTTTACAAATAAAAATTGAGAAAAGTCAAAAAAAAAATGATTGTCAGCCTTACGTGGGACTGTAAAATTCTCACACCACATTTGGTGGCCGCACACATTGTATAAACAGACAGTAATCAACCGAACTGCCGTATTCAAGGTGATGCAGCAGTAAGTTTTGTAATGTAATGCATGTTGCCTGTAGCCACTGGCAATAGCAGGCACCAGCTCCGGGTCTGTCAATGCAGCACTGTTCCCAGCTGGTGGCTCACCTGTGGTGATGAGCCATTCCCAGCTAATGTCCAACAGCTTCAAATCCACAGCTCTATTGTCCCTGAAAAACTATCTTACCAGCTACTGCGATCACACGGAAATCTATTTACACTGAAGACCATGAAACATTTGTCATATGGAAAACAACCTGAAGATCTCTACTCCTCAGTCCATCCTGAAGACTATTTAACTCATCACTAATCTTCAGTCCATACGGAAGACCACCTAACTCATATTTAAGACCATCTTGCGCCACTGAAGACTTTCTGGCTAATATGGAGACCATCTTGCTTTTGTTGAGGTCCGATTATTTGATGCTGAAGGTTAGTAAGCTCTTGGTTCTCAATGATTACTACCTTGTAACAAAGGTCACCTCAATAGCGATTGTCAAAGGCAAACTATCTGACTGATCCTTTGTGCCAGATGTTGATAGAACTGGTGTAAATTAGAAATGGAAACTCATCCTTTCCTGCTCACCAGGTTCATTAATGAAGAAGTCCCTTCGTAAGATAAGTCCTGCAACTTTTTAATGATGTTTGCAGTAACTGTTCTAATCCACTGCCAATGAACAATATTCGACTTATTACATGGGCTCAGTTCCAAATCCACTTTGGAACATGATATGTTGTTGCAGGTGGTCAGTTTTATGATGAAGCTTCTTGTCTACAGGAATTGGGAGACTGTAACTGACAGTAAATCCAACCACTGATTAAAGGGATATCTAAAAGCGAGCGTAGCTTGGTTGGCATTCAGGCTTTAGGTGTTGCTGACTGTTGGCCCATGTAGAACACGAACCTGGGGGTTGCGTGATCTGAAGATCCAGACTGAACAAGTGGGCACGGGGTATGGCTGCTTGCAGGGTTCGGAGTGTCCGGCTTCAGCAATCTTCAGTTTGGGCTCCTCTCAGCTTGACGGGTGTCTCTGGAACTTGAACCCCGAATGCACCAGCACCACGCATTACACTGGTACAGTTCAGATGCAGCCTGACCCCTTCTTAAAATGTCTTATCACTGGCGGCGATTGCTGTCCATTCCCATAGCCAAAGGAGTGGCATTTTTAGTGAATTATATGTAAATGTTATAGAGGGAGATGTCAGTGCTTTTACTGGTGTCTCCCACTTGATCCTTGTAATTATACTTGATATATTAAAATAGGTGTCTACAGATTACTGAGGAACGGACATGTGTAGAACCACTCCAAGTTTGAAATCATAAAATTTCATGCCAGTGACATTAAATTGGAGCAATGAATGCTGGGACCATTTCTCCCCATTCATGGTGTCCTGAGCAAGAAGTCCTATGCACAAGGTTTATTCCTAAACTACTTCTAATCAGAACCATTAAAGCATTTAACACACAGGGCAATGGTTAAGTACACAAACATCACGCTTGAGAATATTTAAGCTTGTGAGACAATTCAGTAGTACATACTTCTCTCTTAAGTTGCACACATGGAAAGGATCTACTCAAATCTGGATGTGAATGTTGCGATGTGAAGGAAATGGACTTTAAGTGTTGTTTTGTTTGTACATTTTCTGCAATATTCTTCTCAGCGTGTGTGTGTTGTCTAAGGAGAGTAGAACTGCTACATGTTATCACATTTCCAATGGTTCATGATACGATCTAAAGGCTTCAGAAAGGAACAGCAACTACAACAAATCTACTTGGAAAGTAGCCAGACGTTCCTTGGTGGATTACTGCAGATTAGGAGGTGAAGTAGGAGTCCTGCATGGAGTACAGCCGGTCGATGGGGTTTCCCACTCTAGCTGGTAGGAGGTTCGATTCGGGTGGGGCCAGGATACAGTCTCCCAGATGATTGAGGGAACCTTCACGATCCATGTCATGGAAGACTGCATCGGAATCTAGGTCGCACAAAGAGAAACAAATGTCTTAGGATACAATTTTTCTGTCTTTCTTTCTTGTTTTGTTGTTGTTGGTTTACACATGGCATCTTACAAATCAGAATAAACCTGGTGCTGCAAAATCTTTCTCCTGTCCAGAAGATGCTAATTCATACATAGAATTACATTTTATTTAAAGCACAGAAACAGGCCATTCAGCCCAACAGGTCTATACCGGTAATAAAAACAGAAAATGCTGGAAATACTCAGCAGGTCAGGCAGCATCTGTGGAGAGAGAAACAGAGTCAACGTTTCAGGTCGATGAGCCTTCGTCAGAACTGGAAAAAGCTGGAGATGGAACAGGTTTTTAAGCAAATGCAAGGGCAGGGAAAGGAGGGAGGGGAGGAAAGAACAAAAGGGAAGGTCTGTGATAGGGTGGAAGGCAGGAGAGATTAAGAGACAAAAGGGATGATGGTGCAAGGCAAAAGGAGATGGTAATGGGTACCGCAGGGATCGGTGCTAGGACCGCAGCTATTCACAATATATATAAATGATCTAGACGAGGGAACTAGATGTAATATCTCCAAGTTTGCAGACGACACAAAGCTGGGTGGGCGTGTGTGCTGTGAGGAGGATGCAGAGAAACTCCAGTATGATTTGGACAGGTTGGCTGATTGGGCAGATGTATGGCAAATGCAGTATAATGTGGATAAATGCGAGGTTATCCACTTCGGTGGCAAAATCAGGAAGACAGATTATTATCTGAACGGCAATAGATTGGGAAAAGGGGAAGTGCAACGAGACCTGGGTGTCCTTGTGCACCAGTCGCTGAAGGTAAGCATGCAGGTGCAGCAGGCGGTTAGGAAAGCAATGGTATGTTGGCCTTCATAGCGAGAGGATTCGAGTACAGGAGCAAGGATGTCTTGCTGCAGTTGTACAGGCCCTTGGTGAGACCACACCTTGAGTATTGTGTGCAGTTTTGGTCACCTTATCTGAGGAAGGATGTTCTTGCCATGGAGGGAGTGCAGCGAAGATTCACCAGACTGATACCTGGGATGGCAGGAATGACGTATGAGGAGAGATTGGGTCGATTAGGCTTATATTCGCTAGAGTTTAGAAGAATGAGAGGGGATCTCATTGAAACTTATAAAATTCTAACAGGACTAGACAGACTAGATGCAGGAAAGATGTTCCCGATGGCGGGGGAGTCCAGAACCAGGGGTCACAGTTCTAAGGATAAGGGGTAAGCCATTTAGGACTGAGATGAGGAGGAATTTCTTCACCCAGAGAGTGGTGAACCTGTGGAATTCTCTACCACAGAAGGCAGTTGAGGCCAATTCATTAAATATATTCAAGAAGGAGTTAGATATATTTCTTAAGGCTAAAGGGATCAAGGGATATGGGGAGAAAGCAGGGACAGGGTACTGAATTTGGATGATCAGCCATGATCTCATTAAAAGGCAGAACAGGCTCGAGGGGCCGAATGGCCTACTCCTGCTCCTATCTTCTATGTTTCTATGTTTCATCACTATGGGACTGGCAGATTATTGGTACCTTTCAACATTTGTCATATGTGAGCTTTGTGAGCCATCACAAGTGAGCAAGATCCCATCTTCTTCTGAAGTCCATACATGCTCATTTTCACAAGGAGTCACTGGATGGTTTCCCCTTCTCTATGGTCCATTGTTTCCAAAGCCCATTGTAGCACTCCACCATTACTCCTGACTGAGAGAAGCTAATTCAGCACCGATTTGGATCTAGGACCTTCCTGTTTTATGAATGGCATTGTGGTAACCTAATAAAATGTCTGGGGTTTCTTCTTGCTGGCTAGTCTGGTTCAGTTTCAACATTACTGTGAAACATCCCAAAACGTCAAGAGGTGGACAGAGGGCAGAAGTGAACAGAGGGTAGAAGTGGGTGAGAGGTGGACAGAGGGTAGAAATGGACGAGAGGTGGACAGAGGGTAGAAATGGACGAGAGGTGGACAGAGGGTAGAAATGGACGAGAGGTGGACAGAGGGTAGAAATGGACAGGAGGTGGTCAGAGGGCAGAAGTGGACGAGAGGTGGACAGAGGGTAGAAATGGACGAGAGGTGGACAGAGGGCAGAAGTGGACAGGACGTAGACAGAGGGCAGAAGTGGATGAGAGGTGGACAGAGGGCAGAAATGGACAGGAGGTGGACAGAGGGCAGAAGTGGACAGGAGGTGGACAGAGGGCAGAAATTGACGAGAGGTGGACAGAGGGTAGAAATGGACGAGAGGTGGACAGAGGGCAGAAATGGACGAGAGGTGGACAGAGGGCAGAAATGGACGAGAGGTGGACAGAGGGCAGAAATGGACGAGAGGTGGACAGAGGGTTGAAATGGACGAGAGGTGGACAGAGGGCAGAAGTGGACAGGAGGTGGACAGAGGATAGAAATGGACGAGAGGTGGACAGAGGGCAGAAATGGACGAGAGGTGGACAGAAGGCAGAAGTGGACGAGAGGTGGACAGAGGGTAGAAATGGACGAGAGGTGGACAGAGGGCAGAAATTCACGAGAGGTGGACAGAGGGCAGAAGTGGACAGGATGTGGACAGAGGGCAGAAGTTGACGAGAGATGGACAGAGGGCAGAAATGGACAGGAGGTGGACAGAGGGTAGAAGTGGATGAGAGGTGGACAGAGGGTTGAAATGGACGAGAGGTGGACAGAGGGCAGAAGTGGACAGGAGGTGGACAGAGGATAGAAATGGACGAGAGGTGGACAGAGGGCAGAAGTGGACAGGAGGTGGACAGAGGATAGAAATGGACGAGAGGTGGACAGAGGATAGAAATGGACGAGAGGTGGACAGAAGGCAGAAGTGGACGAGAGGTGGACAGAGGGCAGAAGTGGACGAGAGGTGGACAGAGGGTAGAAATTGACGAGAGGTGGACAGAGGGCAGAAATGGACAAGAGGTGGACTGAGGGTAGAAATTGACGAGAGGTAGACAGAGGGTAGAAATGGACAGGAGGTGGACAGAGGGCAGAAGTGGACAGGAGGGGGACAGAGGGTAGAAATGGACAGGAGGTGGACAGAGGGTAGAAATGGACAGGAGGTGGACAGAGGGCAAAAGTGGACAAGAGATGGACAGAGGGCAAAAGTGGACAGGAGGTGGACAGAGGGCAGAAGTGGACAGGAGGTGGACAGAGGGTAGAAGTGGACAGGAGGTGGACAGAGGGTAGAAATGGACAGGAGGTGGACAGAGGGCAGAAGTGGACAGGAGGTGGACAGAGGGTAGAAATGGACAGGAGGTGGACAGAGGGCAGAAGTGGACAGGAGGTGGACAGAGAGCAGAAATGGACAGGAGGTGGACAGAGGGCAGAAGTGGACGAGAGGTGGACAGAGGGCAGAAGTGGACAGGAGGTGGACAGAGGGCAGAAGTTGACGAGAGATGGACAGAGGGCAGAAATGGACAGGAGGTGGACAGAGGGTAGAAGTGGATGAGAGGTGGACAGAGGGCAGAAATGGACAGGAGGTGGACAGAGGGCAGAAGTGGACAGGAGGTGGACAGAGGGCAGAAATTGACGAGAGGTGGACAGAGGGTAGAAATGGACGAGAGGTGGACAGAGGGCAGAAATGGACGAGAGGTGGACAGAGGGCAGAAATGGACGAGAGGTGGACAGAGGGCAGAAATGGACAAGAGGTGGACAGAGGGCAGAAATGGACGAGAGGTGGACAGAGGGTTGAAATGGACGAGAGGTGGACAGAGGGCAGAAGTGGACAGGAGGTGGACAGAGGATAGAAATGGACGAGAGGTGGACAGAGGGCAGAAATGGACGAGAGGTGGACAGAAGGCAGAAGTGGACGAGAGGTGGACAGAGGGTAGAAATGGATGAGAGGTGGACAGAGGGCAGAAATTCACGAGAGGTGGACAGAGGGCAGAAGTGGACAGGATGTGGACAGAGGGCAGAAGTTGACGAGAGATGGACAGAGGGCAGAAATGGACAGGAGGTGGACAGAGGGTAGAAGTGGATGAGAGGTGGACAGAGGGTTGAAATGGACGAGAGGTGGACAGAGGGCAGAAGTGGACAGGAGGTGGACAGAGGATAGAAATGGACGAGAGGTGGACAGAGGGCAGAAGTGGACAGGAGGTGGACAGAGGATAGAAATGGACGAGAGGTGGACAGAGGATAGAAATGGACGAGAGGTGGACAGAAGGCAGAAGTGGACGAGAGGTGGACAGAGGGCAGAAGTGGACGAGAGGTGGACAGAGGGTAGAAATTGACGAGAGGTGGACAGAGGGCAGAAATGGACAAGAGGTGGACTGAGGGTAGAAATTGACGAGAGGTAGACAGAGGGTAGAAATGGACAGGAGGTGGACAGAGGGCAGAAGTGGACAGGAGGGGGACAGAGGGTAGAAATGGACAGGAGGTGGACAGAGGGTAGAAATGGACAGGAGGTGGACAGAGGGCAAAAGTGGACAAGAGATGGACAGAGGGCAAAAGTGGACAGGAGGTGGACAGAGGGCAGAAGTGGACAGGAGGTGGACAGAGGGTAGAAGTGGACAGGAGGTGGACAGAGGGTAGAAATGGACAGGAGGTGGACAGAGGGCAGAAGTGGACAGGAGGTGGACAGAGGGTAGAAATGGACAGGAGGTGGACAGAGGGCAGAAGTGGACAGGAGGTGGACAGAGAGCAGAAATGGACAGGAGGTGGACAGAGGGCAGAAGTGGACGAGAGGTGGACAGAGGGCAGAAGTGGACAGGAGGTGGACAGAGGGCAGAAGTTGACGAGAGATGGACAGAGGGCAGAAATGGACAGGAGGTGGACAGAGGGTAGAAGTGGATGAGAGGTGGACAGAGGGTTGAAATGGACGAGAGGTGGACAGAGGGCAGAAGTGGACAGGAGGTGGACAGAGGATAGAAGTGGACGAGAGGTGGACAGAGGGCAGAAGTGGACAGGAGGTGGACAGAGGATAGAAATGGACGAGAGGTGGACAGAAGGCAGAAGTGGACGAGAGGTGGACAGAGGGCAGGAGTGGACAGGAGATGGACAGAGGGCAGAAGTGGACAGGAGGTGGACAGAGGGAACTATGAACATATATTAAAGACTACATTTTCTAAGCTTGCCCAATGGCTCAGCTGGTAAAGGCAGAGAGAGTTCTCCCTAAACACTTCTTTCCCTCCACCTCCCTCTGCTCCTTTAAGGTCCCCTTTAAAACCCACCCCAGTGACCAAGCGTTTGGTCACCCCCTCCGAATATCTCCTTCTTACGTTGTTCTTTACTTTCAGCTCTTTGAAGAGCCGTGAGACATTATTTTATGGTAAAGGTGCTATTTAGATTCAAGTTGTTATTGTCCAACAGGTTTCTGTTTGCATTCTTCGCTTTTACAATGAGCTGCATTTATTACGTAGCTTTTCTTGTGTCAGTTTTGTGGCTACGTTTTGCCCCTTCCTGTCTGCTTCTAGGACTCACCGTAAGGATGCATATGATCACCTGGCATCTGCGGTGGGGTGAGTCCCTGTCTAAAGTGGTCCGTGCTGTAGCTACTTTGATCCATTGGCATCAGCTGCTGGCGTTGCAGAGAGGGATAGGAAATCATCATTCTTTCCATTCCAGAGGCACTCGCCGCATCTGCACAAACAGGAGGGAGAGAGGCAGAGATTGGGAAATAGAAAGTCGAAAGCAATCCGTCAGCATCTGATGTTATTAAAACTTGTAGTGATGGGGCGATCCACCATGGATCATCCTCACAGGTTCAGCAATGAGAGCTGAGGTCACCATTGGCGGCTGCGTTCTCAGCCGTCTAGGCTCTCAGCTCCAGAATTCCCTCTCTACCTTTAAGATGCTCCTTAGAACTTACCTCTGGCCAAGTAGGTCACCTGTCCTACCATCTCCTTATGTGGCTCAGTGTCAAATCTTTTGTCAGATTATGGTCCTGTGAAGTGCCTTGGGACGTTTTACTCCGTTAATGTCTACGCAAGTTGTTGTTGTTGAGGTCAGCTCCATGTCTGTCAGACCTGGCTCTCCCTGAAATGGAATGTCTCAGGATAATTGCATCTTTTAATGAGATCCAGGAATTCGCCAATGGTGAATGCACTGTGATGTTATTATTGATTCTCGGGATGTGAGTGACAGTTGCCCGATTCCCTGGTTGCCTTGAGAAGGTAGTGGTGGGCTCCTGTCTTCATACTCAGATGAGGTGTGTCCCAGGTTTAATCCCTGGTCTGTGGTGATTTAGTTGAGGGGCTGGACATTCATCCGCCCATCTGACACTGCCACTAACCCGTGGCTTGTTGCTGAAACGTGTCTAATCATATATTTGGCGTGGGTTTGGAGCGGTAATATTGCTGGTGGCAGGTCGGGAAACTTAGCAGTGCTTTAAAATGTGGCAGCCGATTTAAGGGGTTGCGAATTAAATTGAAGACTTACAGGTGCCATAAGGGGGTGAAATCGGTCCTCAGTAGTAGCGCCGAAACGGGCTCAGAGCGAATCGTCAGACCGTTTTACACCACGCCTCATTTGCTTTTCCGTTGACTTCACGGCCAATGCATTATGAGCTGGTTTTGCACTGTGGGCCTAGACTGAGTTCACCCCCAGAATGTCCAAATGGGTACGGCTTGCAATGCCTGGGGGAGACAGCTGCCAACTCCCCTGTGCTAGCATTTCATAAACTGGGTGAGACTGTTTCAACTGACTGGGCCTGGACTAAGGCATGTGGACACTGAGACAGGCTGCTCCTCGTTGAGGTCCTCGTATGGATGGTGCTCATATAGAATCATAGAATCTTACAGCACAGAAGGGGACCATTCGGCCCATCGTGCCTGTGCCGGCTCTCTGAAAGAGCTCTCCAATTAGTCCCACTCCCCCCCCGCTCTTTCCCCACAGCCCTGCAAATTTTTTCTTTTCAAGTATTTATCCAATTCCCTTTTGAAAGTTACTATTGAATCTGCTTCCACCGCCCTTTCAGGCAGCGCGTTCCAGATCACAACAACTCGCTGCGTAATCTTTTTTTTCCTCATCTCGCCTCTGGTTCTTTTGCAAATTATCTTAAATCTGTGTCCTTTGGTTATTGACCCTCCTGCCAGTGGAACCAGTTTCTTTTTATTTACTCTATCAAAACCGCTCATGGTTTTGAACACCTCTATTGAATCTCCCCCTCAACCTTCTCTGCTCCAAGGAGAACAACCCCAGCTTCCCTAGTCTCTCCACATCACTGAAGTCCGTCATCCCTGGAACCATTCCAGCAAATCTCCTCGGCACCCTCTCCAACTTAACGCCATTTATCTCCTCTGTCCCTGTTGGCTGATGGCTCCAACAGCCTATTCTCACCGTCACTGTCTTCGTTACTGCGTCTTGCTCCTCGATTTGAGCTGTGTCTGTTCCCCAGGCGCTGGCAGTTCAGTTGTTCTTGTTCCTGCTGCTGCTGCTGTTGCCTTCGGGCGAGTTTCTTCATCTAGAGGATTCAAAGTAAAACAAAAGAAACACCTCAACTACAGCTTTGATGCTTCAAACCGGAGGGCACTGGGCTTCCCGTCAGGAGACACAGTTACAATACTGGTCTTTCATAAGTTTTTGAACTCAGGATTCCTTTGAGCAGAAAGAAATAGAAAGGGGGTTAATTTTGACTTTGTGAGGCCTCTGCAATTTTGAGGCCCCGGCCTCACTTAAATCTGGCAGGTGAGCTGCAAGGAGCCAAACTGGAGTTCCAGTGCAGCTTCCAGGATAGAGGCCTCAGGATCGGGCCTGGGTGGCTGCCAGCAACATGGGTTGCGAGGTGGGGGTGGGTGGGTGGGGGGGGGGTGGTCACGATCAAGGAGGGTGGGCCACCACGAGAATAATTCGACACTTGCCTTTGCCGGGTTCTTTTCGGTTCCATTGCCCGTGGAACTGGTCGGAGTGAGAACAGCGCAGTGCCGACCTAAACTGGCAATCGGGGTCCCATTTACATCACAGGGTCCCAATTTCCATGTTAAAAGGGGCCTATTGCCTGATTAACGAGCTGGTGTTAACAGGATGGAGAGGCCACCGACCCCATTTCTACAGCGTCTTTCACAACCTCAGGAGGTCCCAAAGCGCTTTACAGCCAATGAAGTACTTTTTGAAGTGTAGTCGCTGCTGTAATGTAGGAAACACGGCAGCCAATTTGCGCACAGCAAGCTCCCACAAACAGCAATGAGATAAATAACCAGATAATCTGTTTT
Source organism: Squalus acanthias (assembly GCA_030390025.1). NCBI lineage: Eukaryota > Metazoa > Chordata > Chondrichthyes > Squaliformes > Squalidae > Squalus > Squalus acanthias. The sequence continues at coordinate 2,550,161 of CM059445.1, read as the reverse complement.
TTTCAGTGATGTCGGTGGAGGGATAAAATATTGGCCAGAACACCGGGGCGAACTCCCCTGCTCTTCTTCGAATAGTGCCGTGGGATCTTTTACGTCCACCTGAGAGGGCAGACAGGGCCTCGGTTTAACATCTCATCCGAAAGACAGCACCTACCGACAGTGCGGCACTCCCTCAGTACCGCACTGGAGTGACAGCCTGGATTTTGTGCCCAGTCTCTGGGGTGGGACTATGAACCCACAACCTTCTGACTCAGAGGCGAGAGTGCTAACCACTGATCCACTGGGCGGTAAGGTTACATGTAAGCTCTCTGTACTGGAGAAGGATAGCATTGGCATAGAGTGGTGGTGGAAGGGCTATGCGGAGAAAATTAACAAATAGTGGGGGTGGGGCGGGGGTGGTGGGGGTTACAAAGACATAGATGAAAACAGACTCTCACCTTGGCTCTTTGGTTTTGAAACCAGACTTGTACAACCCGGACGGTGAGGCCTGTTTCTGCAGCAAGAGTCTCCCTGACCTAGAACAAGACAAATCCGAAAGAATCAAGGGAACTGCTGCTGAGAATCACTCCACCTCATCCCCTAATCGTCTCCCCTCTTCCCCTGAAGGCGCTGATTCTTTGCTGGACTCCAGTTCCGTGGGCTCTGGCTGCAGTCCAGCACCTCACCCAAGTGGCTGTTCTTGACGTGTGCGTGTCAGGAGTGTGATGGAATTCACTCCACTTTCCTCGCTGGCTGTAGCTGCAACAACACTCAGGAAGCTCGACACCATCCAGGACAAAGCAGTCCGCTTGATGGGCACCCCATCCACCCCCTTAACCGTCCACAACTCGCTGTGTAAAAAAATCTCTCCTCATCTCCCCTCTGGTTCTTTTGCCAATCACCTTAAATCTGTGTCCTCTGGTTACCGACCCTCCTTCCACTAGAAACAGTTTCTCCTTATTTACTCTATCAAAACTCTTCATGATTTTGAACACCTCTATCAAATCTCTTAACCATCTCTGCTCTAAGGAGAACAACTCCAGCTTCTCCAGCCTCTCCACATAACTGAAGTCCCTCATCCCTGGCACCATTCGAGTAAATCTCCTCTGTAACCCTCCAAGGCCTCGACAACCTTCCTAAAGTGTGGTGCCCAGAACTGAACACAATATTTCAGCTGAGGCCTAATCAGTGTTTATAAAGGTTTAACATAACTTCCTTGCTTTTGTACTCTATTCCTCTATTAATAAAGCCAAGGATCACATATGCTTTTTTAACAGCCTTTTCAACTTGCCCTGTCACCTTCAAAGATTTGTGTACATACACCCCCAGGTCTCTCTGTTCCTTCACCCTCTTTAAAATTGTACCAGTTAGTTCATATTGCCTGTCCTCAGTCTTCCTACCAAAATGTAACACTTCACACATCCCTGCATTAAATTTCATCTGCCATGTGTCTGCCCATTTCACCAGTCTGTCTGTCCTCCTGAAGTCTGTTACTATCCTCCTCACTGTTTACTACATTTCCGAGTTTCATATCATCTGCAAACTTTGAAACTATGCCCTGTATACCCAAGCCCAGGTCATTAATATATATCAAAAAGAGCAGTGGGCTTAATACCGACCCCTGGGAAACACCACTGTATATTTCCCTCTAGTCTGAAAAACAACCATTTACCACTACTCTGCTTTCTATCTCTCAGCCAATTTTGTATCCATGCTACCACTGTCCCTTTAATCCCATGGGCTTTAGGTTTGCTAATTTTGCGAACAAGACATCACTCTTGAACAGCCCTGAACAACTAATCTCACAGCTCCATGTCAGTAAGTGACCGTGTCAGGAGCTGGTACCTATCAGTGAAGTAGTTGGTACCAGGGTGTTGGCAAATTCGCCATCTTCAATCCCACTGTGCATCGTGCAAAGTCAGTTTTAGAAAAGTCTCCTCTGTCTGTTGGATGCAAGAGCCCTACATGAAAAGCGTCTAAACCCAATTTCTAATAAGCGTGGGCCCACAGCGCAAAACTATCCCCAATCTCAGTCATAAAGAGCGTAAAGGTGTCTGTTCCAGGTAGAGGAGGATGCTCTGAGGCTGGACCATAGGCATGTTATTCAGGGCGGGTAGAGGGAGCTTTCGTCTGCCACTGTCTGTGGTGTACTTGACCCGGAGGTGCTTGGCACTGGACAACAAGGGGGAAAGAATGGCGCCTCCCCCAGGCCATAGTGACCCAAGGCCCAGCCCAGCTCACGAATGGGACACGTCACTGGGAGCCAGGATTACTCTCAGCTCCAGATAACCCTTCAAGCCAATGGCCTATTGGATAGCGTGGTCCTGGCTGGACAAACATTGTGAGGCTTAACATTGATACGCTGTTTGATCCAGTTGAACTCCAGCAGTATTCTTGAGAACACACTTGGGGGAATCTCTAAGCATTGGCCATACGGCGTTGCACCTAATCCCTCGGGGTGTCCCTTTGGGGAGAGAACATAAGAACATATGAAATAGGAGCAGGAGTAGGCCATTTGGCCCCTCGAGCCTGCTCCGCCATTCAATAAGCTCATGGCTGATCTGATCTTGGCCTCAACTCCACTTTCCTGCCCGCTCCCCATAACCCTTGATTCCCCTGTTTTTCAAAAATTTGTCTATCTCCGCCTTGAATATATTCAATGACTCCGCCTCCACAGCTCTCTGGGGTAGAGAATTCCAAAGATTCACGACCTTCTGAGAGAAGAAATTCCTCCTCATCTCTGTTTTAAATGGGCGACCCCTTATTCTGAAACTGTGCCCCCGAGTTCTAGATTCCCCCACGAGGGGAAACATCCTCCCTGCATCTACCCTGTCGAGCCCCTCAGTATCTTATATGTTTCAATAAGATCACCTCTCATTCTTCTAAACTCCAATGAGTATAGGCCCAACCTGCTCAACCTTTCTTCATAAGTCAACCCCTTCATCTCAGGAATCAACCTGGTGAACCTTCTCAGCACTGCCTCCAATGCAAGTATATCCTTCCTTAAATAAGGAGACCAAAACTGTACGCAGTACTCCAGGTGTGCCTCTCTATCTAGAAACTCTACTGGTATAAACTTCTCAGGAGCTTGGTTCAGTGACTCCAAAAGAGTCGGACACGTGGCTGAACCAACACAAAAATGTCCCCTCAATGAGGGCAAAGTCCACCCCATGGAAAGAAATCAATCAGTGCTTTGCCACCTCTCCCACACGCCAGCAAAGCAGAACTGTTTCACTGAAAGCTCAGCTCCGACCGAAACACCGCAGCAGAAAATAAAATCAGGAGAATAAAATTAAAAACGGATACTCGAACACACAAAAGATAAAGGAGAAACTAATTAGACCGCTGAGCCCTGGAGCATAGCACGGGTCCAGTACAGATGCTGGTGTCACATAGCAACACAGCAATGTACAAGGCAGACCATCTGCGACACCCCCCAGGTCAAACCCTCCACAACCATCTTCCTGTAGAGCTTGTCAACACTCCGCCCCTCCTTGCCCATCACACAGTTCGGGCTTTGAAAGTCCGTGGCCTTCTTTAGAAAGATTCCAGGGGAGATTCTCCTGGACCTGTCCCTGGGCGTGGTGTACATTGGAAAATTGGGTGGCTGGGATCGTGCGGCAGCCATCCGATGCTCACTGCTCCTGGGCACAGACCCAGGAAAATCTCCCCTTCTGTTAGGGCGGCACCTTCATGCGCCTCAGACCCCTCCCGTCCTCGCTCCTACCTTCCTGCAGGGTTTGGATGACACCTCGAAGGAAGCCTTGAAGGCCCGTCTCTGCTGGGTGGTAAGTATCGTCCGCGGGCGTTTGGACCTCTTGGGGTCCTTGCCCTCGTCGCTGCCCTTGCCCTGGGTCTGCCCAAGTTGTTCACTGTCCTCATCGTCACTTTTCACTGTAAGGAAACAGACAGAGAGGGAACAGTGAGATGGCGAAATGCCCTTTTACATTAACTCCAAGGCATTAATGTCTATTTATATAGTTTTTATCATGTCCTCAGGAGGTCCTAAAGTACTTTGAACAACAACTCGCACCTTTAATGCCAGTCAAATTGCATACAGCAAGATCCCACAGACAACAACAACAACTTGTATTTATATAGCGCCTTTAACATAGTAAAACGTCCCAAGGCACTTCACAGGAGTGTTACAAGACAAAAGAAATTTGACACCGAGCCACATAAGGAGAAATTAGGGCAGGTGACTAAAGCTTGGTCAAAGAGGTAGGTTTTAAGGAGCGTCTTAAAGGAGGAAAGAGAGGTAGAGAGGCGGAGAGGTTTAGGGAGGGAATTCCAGAGCTTAGGGCCGAGGCAGCTGAAGGCACGGCCACCAATGGTTGAGCGATTATAATCAGGGATGCTCAAGAGGGCAGAATTAGAGGAGCGCAGGTATCTCGGGGGGGTTTGTGGGGCTGAAGAAGATTACAGAGATAGGGAGGGGCGAGGCCATGGAGGGATTTGAAAAGAAGGATGAGAATTTTGAAATCGAGGCATTACTTAACCGGGAGCCAATGTAGGTCAGCGAGCGCAGGGGAGATGGGTGAACGGGACTTGGTACGAGTTAGGACACGGGCAGCCGAGTTTTGGATCACAAGTTTACGTAGGGTAGGAATGTGGGAGGCCAGCCAGGAGTGCGTTGGAATAGTCAAGTCTAGAGGTAACAAAGGCATGGATGAGGGTTTCAGCAGCGGATGAGCTGAGGCAAGGGCGGAGACGGGCGATGTTACGGAGATGGAAATAGGCGGTATTAGTTATGCTACGGATATGTGGTTGGAAGCCCATTTCAGGGTCAAATATGACACCAAGGTTGCGAACAGTGTGGTTCAGCCTCAGACAGATGTTAGGGAGAGGGATGGAGTCAGTGGCGTGGACCGAAAACAATGGCTTCGGACTTCCCAATATTTAACTAGAGAAAATTTCTGCTCATCCAGAACTGGATGTCGGACAAGCAGTCTGACAATTTAGAGACCGTGGTGGGGTCGAGAGAAGTGGTGGTGAGGTAGAGCTGGGTGTCGGCAGCATACATGTGGAAACTGACAGTGTTTTCGGATGATGTCGCCAAGGGGCAACATGTAGATGAGAAATAGGAGGGGGGGCCAAGAAGTAACGATGCGGGAGCGGGAAGAGAAGCCGTTGCAGGTGATTCTCTGGTTACGATTAGACAGGTAAGAATGGAACCAGGCGAGTGCAGTCCCACCCAGCTGGACGATGGTGGAGAGGCGTTGGAGAAGGATGGAGTGATCAACTGTGTCAAAGGCTGCAGACAAGTCAAGAAGGACGAGGAGGGATAATTTCCCTTTGTCACAGTCACAAAGGATGTCATTTGTGACTTTCATGAGAGCTGTTTCGGTACTGTGGCAAGGGCGGAAACCTGATTGGAGGGATTCAAACATGGAATTGCGGGAAAGATGGCACGGATTTGGGAAGCGACAACACGTTCAAGGACTTGAGAGGAAAGGGAGGTTGGAGATGGGGCGGTAGTTTGCAAGGACGGAGGAGTCAAGAGTTGTTTTTTTGAGGAGAGGGGTGATGATGGCAGATTTGAGGGAGAGGGGGAAGAGTACCTGAGGAGAGAGAACCGTTAACACTGTCAGCTAACATGGGAACCAGAAAAGGAAGTTGGGTGGTCAGCAGTTTGGTGGGAATAGGGTCGAGGGAGCAGGAGGTGGATCTCATGGACAAGATGAGCATAGAGAGGTCATGAGGGGAGGTCGGAGAGAAACTGGAGAAAGATGTGAGTTCAGGGCTAGAGCAGGGGGGAACCTTAAAGGAAGTTTGGCCCAGTGGGCTAGGGGAAGGAAGGGAAGTGGCAGAGGCAGCTGATTGGATGGTCTCAATCTTAGAGACAAAGAAGTCCATGAGCTCCTCGCACTTGTTGTCGGAGGTGAGGGTGGAGGAGACGGGGGAGAGGACTAATGATTGACTGGATCATTTGTTTTTGGTGAGATTAGTTGAGGGAAGAATATTGGCTGGGACACCGGGAGAACTCCCTTGCTCTTTTTTCAATAATGCCGGGAGATCTTTTAAATCTGGATGAGAGGTTCGACGTCTCATCCGAAAGATGTGCAGCACTCCCTCAGTACTGCACTGGACTGTCCCACCCAAGTAAATAAAAGAAAGACTTGCATTTCTATAGCACCTTTCATGACCACCAGACATCCCAAAGCACTTTACAGCCAATGAAGTATTTTTGAAGTGTAGTCACTTGTAAATGTAGGAAACGCAGCAGCCAATTTGCGCACAGCAAGCTCCCACAAACAGCAATGTGATAATGACCAGATCATCTGTTTTTAGTGATGTTGGTTGAGAGATAAATATTGGCCCCGGGACACTGGGTAGAATTCCCCTGCTCTTCTTTGTAATAGTGCCATGGGATCTTTTACGTCCACCTGAGAGGGCAGACAGGGCCTCGGTTTAATGTCTCACCTGAAGGGCCGGCACCTCCGACAGTGCAGCACTCCCTCAGTACTGACCCTCCGACAGTGCGGCGCTCCCTCAGTACTGACCCTCCGACAGTGCGGCGCTCCCTCAGTACCGCCCCTCCGACAGTGCGGCGCTCCCTCAGTACCGCCCCTCCGACAGTGCGGCGCTCCCTCAGTACTGACCCTCCGACAGTGCGGCGCTCCCTCAGTACTGCCCCTCCGACAGTGCGGCGCTCCCTCAGTACTGCCCCTCCGACAGTGCGGCACTCCCTCAGTACTGACCCCCCGACAGTGCGGCGCTCCCTCAGTACTGCCCCTCCGACAGTGCAGCGCTCCCTCAGTACTGCCCCTCCGACAGTGCAGCGCTCCCTCAGTACTGCACTGGGAGTGTTCCACCCAAGTGGCCCTTATCTATGTGTGAGTCTAGCAATGAGTAGCAGCAGGCAATTTGACCATGGGAGGAATCACAGCTAAGCCGAATGCTGTCTTTACCCAATATTCACCCACATGCCGGAGTGATAGAAATTACAGCACAGAAGAGGACTTGTGCCAGTGTCAGCTCTCTAACTGGAGCTGTCGACTGTAATGTGATTCCCCTGTCCTTTGCTCTTAAATGATGTGATTGAATTGCCTTTAGTCACCACTGAATGGTGGTAATGCATTCCACACCTAATAACACTCTGTGAAGACACTTCGAGTAACCCTCCTTTTATGCTTCTAATATTTATCCTGAGTCTCTGGCCTCGATAGTAACAGGTAGGCGGATAGGGTGCAGAGGGGAAGAGGTTCAGCGGCTGGGAATCCTGGAATTACGGGTTTCCCGGGGTTAATGCCGTATTTAATGACAGGACCTGATTTTTTTTTAAATTCCCTGTTTCCCGGCCGCAGCCAGCCAGATTGAAGGGTGCTGGGCCGTCGGGAGGGCAGGTCTGTGGCTCCAGGCCGCAACCGGGGATCTGGCATCGGTCGTAAGTCATCAGGAGGGGGTCAGGGAGATTGTGGGGGGCCGGAGAGATTGTGGGGGTCGGAGAGATTGTGGGGGGCCGGAGAGATTGTTGGGGTCAGGGAGATTGTGGGGGGCCGGAGAGATTGTGGGGGGCTGGAGAGATTGTGGGGGTCAGGGAGATTGTGGGGGGCCGGACAGATTGTGGGGGGCCGGAGAGATTGTGGGGGTCGGAGAGATTGTGGGGGGCCGGAGAGATTGTGGGGGGCCGGAGAGATTGTGGGGGTCGGAGAGATTGTGGGGGGCCGGAGAGATTGTTGGGGTCAGGGAGATTGTGGGGGGCCGGAGAGATTGTGGGGGTCGGAGAGATTGTGGGGGTTCGGAGAGATTGTGGGAGGTCGGTGAGATTGTGGGGGTCAGGGAGATTGTGGGGGGTCGGTGAGATTGTGGGGGTCGGAGAGATTGTGGGGGGCCGGAGAGATTGTGGGGGGTCGGAGAGATTGTGGAGGTCGGAGAGATTGTGGGAGGTCGGTGAGATTGTGGGGGTTCGGAGAGATTGTGGGGGTCGGAGAGATTGTGGGGGTCAGAGTGATTGTGGGGGTCGGAGAGATTGTGGGAGGTCGGTGAGATTGTGGGGGTTCGGAGAGATTGTGGGGGGTCGGAGAGATTGTGGGGGGTCGGAGAGATTGTGGGGGGTCGGAGAGATTGTGGGGGTCAGGGAGATTGTGGGGGTCAGGGTGATTGTGGGGGGTCGGAGAGATTGTGGGGGTCGGAGAGATTGTGGGGGGTCGGAGAGATTGTGGGGGTCGGAGAGATTGAGGGGGGTTGAAGAGATTGTGGGGGTCGGAGAGATTGTGGGGGTCGGATTATGGGAGGTCGGAGAGATTGTGGGGGTCAGAGTGATTGTGGGGGGTCGGAGAGATTGTGGGGGTCGGAGAGATTGTGGGGGTTTGGAGAGATTGTGGGGGTCGGAGAGATTGAGGGGGGTTGAAGAGATTGTGGGGGTCGGAGAGATTGTGGGGGTCGGATTATGGGAGGTCGGAGAGATTGTGGGGGTCGGAGAGATTGTGGGGGTCGGATTATGGAGGTCGGAGAGATTGTGGGGGTCGGAGAGATTGTGGGGGTCGGAGAGATTGTGGGGGTCAGAGTGATTGTGGGGGGTCGGAGAGATTGTGGGGGTCGGAGAGATTGTGGGGGGTCGGAGAGATTGTGGGGGTCAGGGAGATTGTGGGGGGGTCGGAGAGATTGTGGGGGTCGAGAGATTGTGGGGGGTCGGAGAGATTGTGGGGGTCGGAGAGATTGTGGGGGGTCGAGAGATTGTGGGGGGTCGGAGAGATTGTGGGGGTCAGGGAGATTGTGGGGGGTCGGAGAGATTGTGGGGGTCGAGAGATTGTGGGGGGTCGGAGAGATTGTGGGGGTTTGGAGAGATTGTGGGGGTCGAGAGATTGTGGGGGTCAGAGTGATTGTGGGGGGTCGGAGAGATTGTGGGGGTCGGAGTGATTGTGGGGGTCGGAGAGATTGTGGGGGTCGAGAGATTGTGGGGGTCGGAGAGATTGTGGGGGTCGAAGAGATTGTGGGGGTCGGAGAGATTGTGGGGGTCGGAGAGATTGTGGGGGGTCGGAGAGATTGTGGGGGGTCGGAGAGATTGTGGGGGGTCGGAGAGATTGTGGGGGGTGGGAGAGATTGTGGGGGGTCGGTGAGATTGTGGGGGGTCGGTGAGATTGTGGGGGGTCGGAGAGATTGTGGGGGGTCGGAGAGATTGTGGGGGGCCGGAGAGATTGTGGGGGGTCGGAGAGATTGTGGGGGGTCGGAGTGATTAGAGTCATAGGGGGAAAAATTCAGTTGGTTGCGCCTCCCGGTAGCGCCTTAAGAGGGCGCTAATGGGGCGCAAAGCAGCTAGCGCCCGGGCGCGGCGATGTTTGTGCCGCTCGCAAAATTAACTAGACATTTTGCGGCAGCGCTAAACACTACCGCCACGATCTCCTGCGCCGGCAGATCGTGACGTCAGTCGAGTGCGCAACACCCCAGAGCGGATATTGAGTGGCGTCCCCTGCCTTACCGCCTGCCGCTAGCAACGACAGGTTGAGGGGAGCGTTTTGCAGTCAGGAAGGGACTGGGAGAGCGCTATTTAAAGGCGACTGCTTCCTGCCTTTTATTGTTGGTGACATTTTTGAACCACGCATTCTGAGAGAGAGAGAGAGAGACTTCTGGAGAGATTCAACGCTGTGTGAAGGAGTTTTGGGTACTGAGTAGCACTTGGCAGGTTCATTTTGATTTGCCCTTCCTTGTATCGATTTAGAAGAGACTGTGGAGACTGCACTCTGAGCTCTTTCCCTGGTACTCTCCATTGTTCTTTCCAGCAGATTTGATGTGCAGGTCTCTCCAGGCCGAGATTCAAGGCTGCAATGAGCAGGATGTGGATGGAAAGCAAGATCAACCATCCCCTTTAAGAACTGGCCCGGGCCATTGTGTGTGTGTTCCATTGCTGACTGACATCACATGAGCTTCGCCAGCGCTCTGAGGTAGCGCCTCGCTCTTCGGCCTTTGCGCCTTAAGACAGGTGTGAAGCGCCTGATTTAGCGCTCCAATCACCTCCAGGGGCGATAAAAGTCAAGTTTGCAGTTGGAGGCGATAATTAGCGCCAGGCGCTAAACTTTACGCCTGGCCGATAATTGCGCCCCAAATGGGGCGATACTGAATTTCTACCCCATAGAGTTATACAGCACAGAAAGAGGCCCTTCGGCCCATCGTGTCCACGCCAGCCATCAAGCCCTGTCTATTCTAATCCCATTTTCCAGCACTTGGTCCGTAGCCTTGTATGCTATTGCGTTTCAAGTGCTCATCTAAATGCTTCTTGAATGTTGTGAGGGTTCCTGCCTCTACCACCCTTTCAGGCAGTGAGTTCCAGATTCCAACCACCCTCCGAGTGAAAAAGCTTTTCCTCAAATCCCCTCTAAACCTCCTGCCCCTTACCCTGAAACTATGCCCCCTGGTTATTGACCCCTCTACTAAGGGGAAAAGTTCCTTTCTATCTACCCTATCTATGCCCCTCATAATTTTGTACACCTCAATCAGGTCCCCCCTCAGCCTTCTCTGCTCTAAGGAAAACAACCCCAGCCTGTCCAGTCTCTCTTCATAGCTGAAGCACTCCAGCCCAGGTAACATCCTGGTGAATCTCCTCTGCACCCTCTACAATGCAATCACATCCTTCCTATAGTGTGGCGACCAGAACGGCACACAGTATTCCAGCTGTGGCCTAACTAGCGCTTTGTACAGCTCCATCATAACCTCCCTGCTCTTATATTCTATGCCTCGGCTAATGAAGGCAAGTATCCCATATGCCTTTTTAACCACCTTATCTACCTGTCCTGCTGCCTTCAGGGATCTATGTACTTGCACACCAAGGTCCCTCTGATCCTCTGACCTTCCTAGGGTCCTACCATTCATTGTGTATTCCCTTGCCTTGTTAGTCCTCCCAAAATGCATCACCTCACACTTTTCAGGGTAAAATTCCATTTGCCGCTGTTCTGCCCATCTAACCAACCCGTCTATATCGTCCTGTATCCTGAGGCTTCCCTCCTCACTATTTACCACTTCACCAATTTTCGTGTCATCTGCGAACTTACTGATCATACCACCTACATTCATATCTAAATCATTAATGTACACTACAAACAGCAAAGGACCCAGCACCGATCCCTGAAGTACACCACTGGACACAGGCTTCCAGTCACAAAAACAACATTCGACCATCACCCTCTGCCTCCTGCCACTAAGCCAATTTTGGATCCAATGTGCCAAATTGCCCTGGATCCCATGGGCTCTTACCTTCTTGACCAGTCTCCCATGTGGGACTTTGTCAAAAGCCTTACTGAAATCCATGTAGACTACATCAACTGCACTACCCTCATCCACACACCTAGTCACCCCCTCGAAAAATTCAATCAAATTGGTTAGACATGATCTCCCCCTGACTATCCTTGATTAATCCTTGCCTCTCCAAGTGGAGACTAATTCTGTCCCTCAGAATTTTTTCCAATAATTTCCCTACCACTGATGTTAGGCTCACTGGCCTGTAATTCCTTGGTTTATCCCTACTACCCTTCTTGAATAATGGTACTACGTTAGCTGTTCTCCAGTCCTCTGGCACCTCCCCTGTGGCCAGAGAGGTTCTGAAAATTTCTGTCAGAGCCCCTGCAATCTCCTCCCTTGCCTCACACAGCAGCCTGGGATACATCTCGTCTGGACCTGGGGATTTATCCACTTTTAAGCCTGCTAAAACCGCTAGTACCTCCTCCTCTCAATACTAGTTTGTTCAAGTATATCACAATTACCCCTGCCTGATTTCTATGCCTACATCGTCCTTCTCCATAGTGAACACAGATGCAAAATATTCATTTAAAACCTCACCTACATCTTCTGGCTCTACACACAGATTGGCACTTTGGTCCCTAATGGGCCCTACTCTTTCCCTGGTTATCCTCTTGCCCTTAATATACTTATAAAACACCTTGGGATTTTCCTTTATTTTGCCCGCCAGTGTTTTTTCATGCCCCCTCTTCGCTCTCCTAATTTCTTTTTTAAGTATCCCCCTGCACTTTCTATACTCCTCTAGGGCTTCCACTGTTTGTGGGGGAACGGAGAGCTTGTGGGGGGGTTGGAGAGATTGAGGGGGGTCGGAGAGTATGTGGGGGGCCGGAGAGATTGTGGGGGTCGGAGAGATTGTGGGGGTCGGAGAGATTGTGGGGGTCGGAGAGATTGTGGGGGTCGGAGAGATTGTGGGGGTCGGAGAGATTGTGGGGGGTCGGAGAGATTGTGGGGGGTCGGAGAGATTGTGGGGGTTCGGAGAGATTGTGGGGGGGTCGGAGAGATTGTGGGGGGTGAGAGAGATTGTGGGGGTCGGAGAGATTGAGGGGGTTGGAGAGATTGTGGGGGTCGGAGAGATTGAGGGGTTCGGAGAGATTGAGGGGGTTCGGAGCGATTGAGGGGGTCGGAGAGATTGTTGGGTTCGGAGAGATTGTGGGGGGTCGGAGCGATTGTGGGGGTCGGAGAGATTGAGGGGGTTCGGAGAGATTGTGGGGGGTCGGACAGATTGGGGGTGGTCAGAGTGATTGTGGGGGTCGGAGCGATTGTGGGGGTCGGAGAGATTGTGGGGGTCGGAGTGATTGAGGGGAGTTAGAGAGATTGTGGGAGGGTTGTGTTTTCAGTTAAGCTTGTTGTTCCCGGGGTGGGGGAGGGGAGGTACTCCTGCTCCTCCTGGCCCAGAACCAGTGCTATAAAGGCTGACGGATCCGACACCTTCATATCTCCTGCAGCTGCCCACTTTCCGGAGGCTGGGAAACCCGGCCTACAGGTGTTACAAATAAACGGGACATTTAAATGGAGGCAGAAAACCTGCTTAAAATATTTTAAGGTTCGACCCACCTCCTGAGAGCGGATTGGACGCCTGCCCCCCAATCGGCCTCCGTTAAAACTGGAAATCGGTGTGTTGGAGGCGGTGTTTTAACCTCTCTGCTCCCCACTTTACTGAGAGTTATACTATTCATATATATATAGTAACATTTACCCCAAGACTCCTGTGTGACACTTTATCCAATGATTTTTGTCAAGTCCAATTCTAAAATATTTACTTTGTTGTCTTTGTCTGTATGTTTGGTAATTCCGGTTACTGGATAGTGATTAGGAGTGAAAACTAATATTTACCTTTCATTGCTGACTCGAGCACAAAATCCAGGCTGACACTCCCAGTGCAGTGCTGAGGGAGCGCTGCACTGTCGGAGGTGCCGTCTTTCGGATGAGACGTTAAACCCTCTTAGGTGTGTGTGACAGATCCCATGGCACTATTGTGAAGAAGAGCAGGGGGAGTTCTCCCTGGTGTCCTGACCAATATTCATCCCTCAACCAACATCACTAAAAACAGATTATCTGGTCATTATCACGTTGCTGTTTGTGGGAGCTTGCTGTGCGCAAATCCGTTGCCGCGTTTCCTACTTTAAAACAGCGACTCCACTTCAAGAAGTACTTAGTTGGTTGTAAAGCGCGTTGGGATGTCTGGTGGTTGTGAAAGGCGCTATATAAATGCAAGTTCTGCCTTTCTCTCTTCTTGCTGAGTTTTATGTGGCTGACTAAAGGTATTGTCGGCCCGGATATTCCGATCTCTACGGGTGTGTACGAGCTGTGTACCCACCCGTAGGGACATCGGAAATGCCGGTTTCAGGCATGCACAGCGCATGCACTGACAGAAAGCTCTTGACCGATCGGATGCCTGCCCTGGAGAAGGGCCTCTGTGGGCGGGTAGTTCCGCGTTCTGGAGCCCCTCCGCCCGCAGAAAACCCTTCGAATTCTTACGCCTGCTTTTACCAGGACATGAGTTGAAAAAGTAAAGTAAAAAAAATTTTTTTCAGTCATTTATCATTTAAAAATACTTAAAAAAAGGTAAGTTTATTTATAGCTCTGTAAAAAACTTTAATTATTTTTTTCAAAAAATTAAATTTTTGTTTAAAATATTTAATTTATTGTAATTTCAACACATTTTAAAAATGTGATTTAAAAAAAAAATGATTTCATGTTTTGAAGTGTTTTTGGGGTGATCTCCATTCATATATTTGACAGGTCTATCTGTCAAGTGTATGAAGGGAGATTCCCTTCTTTGATTGGCTCCCCATGGCCCACGTGTTCCCAGGGACGCTTGCGAACTACCTGCGCCCCTGGGATACATGGGCCCTGCACACTTGGAGTTCGTGAGGCCCAGGATCAGAACTATACACACCTCGGGAGCCCTCAGGTAAGGGCGTAGATTTTTTCCAGATCGGAGGCCTCCGCATGCGGGAGGCTTCCGATCGGAAAATACGGCCCATTGCAAGAGGCAGGTGGTCTGACCGGACCCAGGCAACTGCCTGTACCTTTAACATAGAACTGTGAAAAAAACTGCTTCTTTCTTTCTCTGTTTGAAGATTTTACTCGTGTTCAATCAGACAAAACACAACACTTGAAGGCCCCTAAAGCTTCCATTTCTCACGATGATTTTGTGTGTCACTGAGGTCACTCTGTTTCAGGGGAGTAAACCCTCATGCATTTGTTTGAATAACTCTCCAGTGATAAATAACTTGGACAGCTCCCACCGCTCCCATCACCTCAGGAAGCTTTCACTCCCTCTGCCTGGGTAGTAGCTCCGTTTGCTGCTGAATATCTGACAGGTCGATGATGGCTGTTCATCACCTCTCTGACCTGTGAATTATTCAAATATCTTGCTGCTGGTCCTGGTTCTTCTCTAACCGCATTCGAATTATCTAAAAGGCTAAAGTCTGTCTGGGACTTGAAAACGACTCCAATATACATGGCAAGGTACAGGAAAGAGCCTGGCTAGGTGCTTCCTCTCTCACTGGCGGGCTCCAACCTTTCTCTCTCCATCTCAGCCTTGCTTCTCTCTCTCTACTTTAGCAACAGTATGGTCACCACTCCACTCAACTTTCATCTGTTGTTCCTTTTAAGCTCTAAAGGTGTCAGCTGTGGCTCAGTGGGTAGCACTCTCGTCTCGGAGTCAGACGGCTCATGGAGTTCATCGTCCCCACTCCAGAGACTTGAGCACAAAATCTAGGCTGCCACTGCCCAGTGCATTACTCAGGGAGTGCTGCACTGTCGGAGGTGCCGTCATTCGGATGAGACATTAGTGCCGTGGGATCTTTAACATCCACCTGAGAGCGCAAACGGGGCTTTGGTTTAACATCTTCATCCGAAAGACGGCACCTCAGACAGTGCAGCACTCCCTCAGTACTGCACTGACAGCCTGGATTTTGTGCTCAAGCCTCTGGCAGTGGGGCTTGAACCCACGACCTTCTGATTCAGAGACGAGAGTGCTACACACTGAGCCACAGTTGACACCACTGACCAGATAATCTGTTTTCGTGATGTTGGTGGAGGGATAAATATTGGCCAGGACACCAGGGAGAACTCCCAACACTTCATCCAGCTAAGATAGAATTATTATATGTTGTTATTCGCAGGGCGTCCTGTACTGAATAAGACTAATCTGCTGCGTTAACCAGCTGCGGCCTTGCTCTGGGTACCTGACTCTGTCGGAGTGGGGCTGATCCCACTCAGCAGTTCCCTCTCCTTCTCATAGTCGCCGCGGCACAGGAGCTGGCCCTCCTTCAGCACAAACTCGTCGCCCTGTTGCAGGTGGCGCTCGCACTCGCAGCAGCTGAAGCACGCGACGTGGTACACGCTCCCCAGCACGCGCATGATGAACTCGGAGGGGCCAATCGCCTTGGCGCAGCCGCTGCACTTTGTCACGAACAGTCTGGAAAACAAAGTTGGGGAACGTGGGTCAGAGGCAGCAGCCCGTGTGGGAGGGAGAGGGAGAGATTGAGTCAGAGGAAGGAACAGTCGCTAGAAGGACCACAGTCAAGATATCAGACATTGGAGGGTAGCAATCGTTAATCCTTAACCTTGCATTAAAACAATACACATAGCAATATAGTTCAGACACACATTGATCCATTCACTCCACCAATTGGAACTTCCACTTCGGTTCATTAAAGGTACACCTTACTGAGTTATATAGGATTATATAGAATCTACAGCACAGAAACAGGCCATTCGGCCCAACTGGGCTGTGCCAGTTTACACTCCATACAAGCCTCCTCCCACTCTACTTCATCTAACCTTATCAGCATAATCTTCTCGCCATAATCCCGAAAGTGAAGCCTTAAACCTAAGGCACTGCGACGGAAGCAAGTAAACACTTGATCAATCAGTACACATTACTGAACCAACACTCTCGTCCTCCTCACTGCATCATAAGAACAGAAGAATGAGGAGCAGGAGTTGGCCGTACGGCCCCTCGAGCCTGCTCCGCCCCACGGCCCCTCGAGTCTGCTCCACCACACGGCCCCTCGAGCCTGCTCCGCCACACGGCCCCTCGAGTCTGCTCCACCACACGGCCCCTCGAGTCTGCTCTGCCACACGGCCCCTCGACTCTGCTCCACCACATGGTCCCTCGAGCCTGCTCCGCCACACGGCCCCTCGAGCCTGCTCCACCATTCAATAAGATCAAGGCTAATCATCGACCTCAACTCCACTTTCCCGCCCGATCCCCATATCCCTCGATTCACTTAGTGTTATCGGAACCGAGGATGACTTGCTTCCACATTAAAAATGAGTTCTCAGGTGACTGATGAGCCCAATGCGGGACCTACAGTCTCTGTCACAGGTGGGGCAGACGGTGGTTGAAGGGGCGGGTGGGTGGGGTGCTTGGGTTGACGTGCGCTCCTTCCGCTGTTTGCGCTTGGCTTCCGCTTGCTCCCGGTGAAGAGACTCGAGGTATTCGGCGCCTTCCCAGATGCTTCTCCTCCACTTTGTGCCGTCTTGGGCCAGGGATTCCCAGTTGTCGGTGGGAA
Source organism: Squalus acanthias (assembly GCA_030390025.1). Classification (NCBI taxonomy): domain Eukaryota; kingdom Metazoa; phylum Chordata; class Chondrichthyes; order Squaliformes; family Squalidae; genus Squalus; species Squalus acanthias. The sequence goes on along the minus strand of CM059445.1, from coordinate 2,533,422 downwards.
TGTTGCACTTTTTCAAGGAGGCTCTGAGGGTGTCCTTGAAGCGTTTCCTCTGCCCACCTGGGGCTCTCTTGCCGTGCCGGAGCTCCGAGTAGAGCGTTTGTTTTGGGAGTCTCGTATCGGGCATGCGGACGATGTGACCCGTCCATCGGAGCTGATCGAGTGTGGTCAAAGCTTCGATGCTGAGGATATTGGCCTGAGCGAGAACACTGATGTTGGTGCGCCTATCCTGCCAATGGATTTGCAGGATCTTGCGGAGGCAGCGTTGATGGTACAAGAGTGCAGAATATACTCAATGACTCAGCATCCACAACCCTCTGGGGCAGAGAATTCCAAAGATTCACAACCCTCTGAGTGAAGAAATTCCTCCTCATCTCAACAACCACAACAACAACTTGTATTTATATAGCGCCTTTAACATAGTAAAACATCCCAAGGCGCTGCACAGGAGTGTTATAAGACACAAAAAAATATTTGACACCGAGCCACATAAGGAGAAATTAGGGCAGGTGACCAAAGGCTTGGTCAAAGAGGTAAAAAAAAAGAAAGACTTGCATTTATATAGCACCTTTCCCGATCATCGGACGTCTCAAAGCGCTTTACAGTCAATGAAGTACTTTTTGAAGTGGAGTCACTGTTGTAATAAAGGCAGGTTTTAAGGAGCGTCTTAAAGGAGGAAAGAGAGGTAGAGAGGCGGAGAGGTTTAGGGAGGGAATTCCAGAGCTTGCGGCCGAGGCAACAGAAGGCACGGCCACCAATGGTTGAGCGATTATAATCAGGGATGCTCAAGAGTCCAGAATTAGAGGAGCGCAGACAAGCAGTCTGACAATTTAGAGACAGCGGAGGGGTCGAGAGAAGAGGTGGTGAGGTAGAGCTGGGTGTCGTCAGCATACATGTGGAAACTGACGCTGTGTTTTCAGATGATGTCGCCAAGCGGCAACATGTCGACGATAATATAGGAGGGGGCCAAGGATAGATCCTTGGGGGACACCAGAGGTAACGGTGTGAGTGGGAAGAGAAGCCGTTGCAGGTGATTCTCTGGTTACGATTAGATAGATAAGAATGGAACCAGGCGAGTGCAGTCCCACCCAGCTGGACGACGGTGGAGAGGCGTTGGGGGAGGATGGAGCGGTCAACCGTGTCAAAGGCTGCAGACAAGTCAAGAAGGACGAGGAGGGTTAGTTTCCCTTTGTCACAGTCACAATGGATGTAATTTGTGACTTTGATGAGAGCCGTTTCGGTACTGTGGCAAGGGCGGAAACCTGATTGGAGGAGTGAAACATGGAATTGCAGGAGAGATGGGCACGGATTTGGGAGGCGACAACACGTTCAAGGGCTTTGGAGTGGAAAGGGAGGTTGGAGATGGGGCGGTAGTTTGTAAGGACGGAGGGGTCAAGGGTTGGTTTTTTGAGGAGAGGGGTGATGACGGCAGATATGAGGGAGAGGGGGACAGTACCTGAGGAGAGAGAACCGTTAACAATGTCAGCTAAAAGAAGCAAGACTTCTTTACTCCAACCCCCTTGCAATAAAGGTTAACATACCATCTGCCTTCTTAATTGTTTGCTGTACCTGCATGTTAACTTTCTGTGATTCATGTACAAGGACCCCCAAATCCCTCTGAATACCAACACTGTTGGCATCGTCACTGCTGAAATCAAGACTCATTACTCCATCTGCTACTCTAACTCATTCTTTCCCAGGGCCACCAAACCCATGGAAATCCTCACAATCCTCAGTCTCTTTTCCTCCTACGATCTAGAGCCTTGTAAATTCCAAGGAAGATACAAGGAAAAGCGTGTCCTCTGATACCTGATCCTTCTCTCATTTCTGGCTCCCAACATTTCATTCCATTGCAGCCTTTTTTGTCTCTCCCTCATCTTATTGATGCTACTGTACTGAACTCGTTCCTTCCAAGCTCCAAGGGGGCTAAATTCGGTTGATTTGCGCCTCCCGTTAGCGCCCTAAGAGGGCTAAGAGGGCGCTAACGGGGCGCCTGGGCGTGGCACCGCTAACGCCTCCCGCGAAATTCAGCGGGAGGTTAGTGGCGGCGCTAACCATTAGCGCCGCGCGGCACTGTGCCGCCGGCAATGCCGTCATCGTCGTGCGCAGCGCCCCACTTGCGCCCCGGCTGTAATATTGGGTGGCGCCCCCCGACATACCGCTGGACGCTATCTCCGCCGGGGTCAGGGGGTCCTACCTGCGGCCGGGGTGGCGCTAGTTAAAGGGGAGGTGGCGGGCGGCCATTTTTGTTGCTAGCCGCCTGCCAGCACCTGCCCCCGTTACTGTCCCCGGCCCCTGTGAAGTCCCCCCGCGGGGTGCCGGCTCGTTTGCCGGCACTCCCGATCCCTGGTGGCCCAGCTGGGCGTCGGGATGCGCTGCACCAGGCCCCTTCCCCTTTAATAAAGGGTGGAAGGCCTGTAGTACCGCGACGCGACGTGCTGCGATATTGGCTCGCAGCGCCCCAAGAGGGACGCGGGGCGCTTCCAGTAGCGCCGCTCCTCCCTCTCGGGGCGCTACCTGGGAAAATCGGCCGCTGGGGCACTAACCTTTTTGGGGCGCTACCCAATTTTTACCCCCAAATATCCCACCCGACACTCTCTTCCTCCTCACTGTGTCCTCACTGTGTTGAAATCAAGGCTCATTACTCTGTCTCCGACACAAACTCATTCTTTCCCACCAGGCTTTTAGAATTCAAGCTTCTTGTCAACTAATCACTGCTTCTTAATTTACCTTCTCTCTGCTATTCTCTCCAAGCTCTTGGTGCCCTGTTCGATGGGCCTTTTCCCTTCACACAGATCCCTATTCAAGGGTGTGTACCCGTCTTTGACCAAGTCACACTTCCACCCGTTTATGGACAGTTGGCATCCCCAATAGACAGGACAGACAAGATCCCATCTGCCCAAACTGGGGCAACTCAGTACAAACACAGGGGGATGGGGCAATACTGACGTATGTCGTTGGTGTGGTGGGGTAATGTAATGGTTAGGGTATGGGGACTAGAAACCCAACAGTTTATGAGTTCAAATCCCACCATTGCAAGCTTTAAAACTGATTTCAATAAATCTGCTACCAGGAGAAATGAAGATGCTGAATTGTAAAAAACCACCTGGGGAAGGGAGCTTGCTACCCAGCCTGGCCTACACGTGACTCCAGACCCGCACTCATGTGGTTGACTCTTAATACTCTCTGAAGTTCTGGGGATGTGTGCGTAGCTGGCAGTGCCGGCATTTATTGCCCATCCCTAAGGCTACCAGAGGGCAGTTAAGAGTTAACCACAATGGCGTTGGACTGGAAGAAGAAAGACTTGTATTTCTACAGCGCCTTTCACGACCACCGGACATCTCAAAGCGCTTTACAGCCAATGAAGTACTTTTTGAAGTGTGGTCGCTGTTGTAATGTAGGAAACGCGGCAGCCAATTTGCGCACAGCAAGCTCCCACAAACAGCAATGTGATAAATGACCAGATAATCTGTTTTTGTTATGTTGGTTGAGGGATAAATATAAGTAGAGGCACATATAGGCCCAGACTGGGTGAGGACGGCAGGTTTCCCTCCCTAAAGGGACATTACCGAACCACTTGGGTTTTTATGACAATCCGACAGCTTCACGGGTTTTACTGATACCAGCTTTTTATTTCCAGATTTTTTGAAAAACTGAAACTGGCACAGTGGGATTTTGAATTCACCTTCCATAGATTAGCAGTCTCCGAGCCTGTGGATTCCTAGTCCAGTAACATAACCAATACACTACCATACCCTCGGTTGCCTAGCAGGTCACCCAGTTGTTCACCTCGGGGGATGGGCTATAAATGTTGCCCACATCCGAAGAACAAATATGAAAACATACATCACGACCACCGTGCTTCATATCTCTGAATCAAATAAGGACGGCTCTTTAAAGACCAGCAATGGTAACATCCACATTAACCCTTTGAAGCCTTCAGTATTCAACGTGAGAATAGATTGATCATTGAGTGCCGGGAGTGGAAACAGGCCAATGGGTAATCATGGAGGAGGCGGGGAGACATGTTCCCCCTAAATATTTTTGGAATGGGTCGAGCCGCACTCCCATCTGCCCTTAAAATCTTGGATTCACCCCCAGTGCTTCAATATCCCTTTTGTAATATGGAGACCGGAACTGAACATATTCATGGACAGTTTGCATCCCCAGTAGACAGTACAGACAAGATCCAATCTGCCCGAACTGGGTCATCTCAGTACAAACACAGGGGGATGGGGCAATACTGACATATATCGTTGGTGTGGTACGGTAATGTAGTGGTTAGGGTACGGGACTAGAAACCCAACAGTCATGAGTTCACATCCCACCATTACAAGTCACTCCAGGTGTGGTCTAACCAAGGTTCGATCTAAATTTAACACCACCTCCCTGCTTTTGTGTTCGACTCGCCTCTGAGTCAGAAGGTTGTGGGTTCAAATCCCACTCCAGGGTAGGTTGATAACTGTACTGGGGCGTGTACATGCTTATTTCCTGAACTCCAGCCACATATGAGGAGTTGGTTGCGGGGGTGGGGGGGGGTCGATTCCTGAAACACAGCAGCCAATTTGTGCACAGCAAGCTCCCACAAACAACAATGTGATAATGACCAGATAATCTGTTTTTTTTTAGTGATGTTGATTGAGGGATAAATATTGGCCCCAGGACACTCACCTGCTCTTCTTCGAAATAGTGCCGTGGGATCTTTTACGTCCACCTGAGAGAGCAGACGGGGTCTTGGTTTAATGTCTTATCCGAAAGATGGCACCTCTGACAGTGCGGCACTCCCTCAGCACTGCGCTAAGTGTCAGCCTGGATTATGTGCTCAAGTCTCTGGAGAGACTTGAACCCACGACCTTCTGACTCTGAGGTGAGAGTGCTGCCTACTGAGTCACACCTGACACTCTGTCCTCAGTCTTTGTGTGAAATGATCTGTTCTTGCTTTGTGAATTTAATTGACTCCATTCTTTCTGTTGAAAGCTCCAGATTAGTGACTGCTGACCCCCAGTTTGCCTTCCCTCAATCTGTGAATCAGTCGAGTTTTACCCTTAACGTGAACACTGGCTGCGGGAGGAATCTTTGTCTAATTGTGGCTAAATAGACCTGACGGCAACTTAATGGGCCGAAAATTGATCCCGGGACGCGAGAGTACGCACTGCGTACTCTCGCGTATTCCCACTCCAATTGCCGGTTTTCTGCATGCCCTGCGCATGCGCTGAAAACCGGCAATTGCTCTTCCGAAAAGGGGGCGGGGCCTGGGTGCATCGCGTGCGCGCTACAGGCTGCGCGCACGCTGTGCACTTCATGCTTTGGACGCGCAGGTAAGTAGGGAAGATTTTGGAAATGTAAAAAGGAGGAGTAAGACCCGCTTTTAAGAAGGTAAGTAGTGAATTAAGTATTTTTTTGAATTTTTTTTTACAGGTATATCTTTTTTATAGACTTTAAAGACAGGTAAGTTTATTTTTATAACTTTTTAAAAGATTTTAAATTTTTTCAAAAATTTAATTTTTTATTTAAAATGGTTAATTTAATTAACTATACTTATTTTATTAATGTGATGGTTTTTTTTTAAAATTTAATTGAGGTTTAGCTGTTATTTTGGGGGATGTAAGATTCATAGATTTCACAGCCATGCTGTGAGACTTATGAATGGAAGATGGTGTGCTGCCATTGGCTCTAACTGAGTCACGTGATCCCACAGCTCGCACGAATTAACTACGCCGCTGGGATACGCAAGCACTGCCCAGCTGATGTCTGGAACATCAAGTTCGTGCGAGCTGGATCTGAAAAAGCATAAGCGAGGTGAGACATCGCGGGGAAGGCTTACCCCCGCGGGAACAGAGCGAGATCAATTTCTGGGCCAATATTTTGACCCTTTCAACAAGGCAGCTATGAAGGGCTTGTGGACGAATCACTGACCTGTGGGGGAGGGGGTAGTGAGGGGGAGTGATGGGGGAGTGAGGGGTCTCTGGCCTGTGGGGAGAGGGGAGAGTGAGGGGGGTGTGAGGGGTCTCTGGCCTGTGGGGGGGAGGGGAGAGTGAGGGGGGTGTGAGGGGTCTCTGGCCTGTGGGGGGGGGGGGGGGTGAGGGGGGAGAGTGAGGTCGGGGGGGTGAGGGGTCTCTGGCCTGTGGGGGGGAGTGAGGGGGAGTGATGGGGGAGTGAGGGGTCTCTGGCCTGTGGGGGGGAGGGGAGAGTGAGGGGGGTGAGGGGTCTCTGCCCTGTGTGGGGGGGGGGGAGTGGGGGGGGGGTGAGGGGGAGTGAGGGGGGGGTGAGGGGGGTTGAGGGGGAGTGAGGGGGGTGTGAGGGGTCTCTGCCCTGTGTGGGGGGGGGGAGTGAGGGGGGGTGAGGGGGAGTGAGGGGTGTGAGGGGTCTCTGGCCTGTGTGGGGGGGGAGTGGGGGGGGAATGAGGGGGGGGTGAGGGGGGGTGAGGGGGAGTGAGGGGGGTGAGGGGGAGTGAGGGGGTGAGGGGGAGTGAGGAGGGGGAGTGAGGGGGGGGTGAGGGGGTGTGAGGAGGGGGTGAGGGGGAGTGAGGGGGGTGAGGGGGAGTGAAAGGGGGGTGAGGGGGAGTGAGATGGGGAGTGAGGGGGGGTGAGGGGGTGTGAGGAGGGGTGAGGGTGAGTGAGGGGGGGTGAGGGGGAGTGAAAGGGGGGTGAGGGGGAGTGAGATGGGGAGTGAGGGGGGGTGAGGGGGAGTGAGGGGGAGTGAGGGGGGGTGAGGGGGAGTGAGGGGGGTGAGGGGTCTCTGCCCTGTGTGGGGGGGGGGGAGTGAGGCGGGGTGAGGGGGGGTGAGGGGGGGTGTGGGGTCTCTGGTCTGTGGGGAGAGGGGAGAGTGAGGGGGGCGTGAGGGGTCTCTGGCCTGTGGGGTGGGGAGAGGGGAGACTGAGGGGGGTGTGAGGGGTCTCTGCCCTGTGTGGGGCGGGGAGTGGGGGGGGGAATGAGGGGGAGTGAGGGGGGGGTGAGGGGGGGGGGGTGAGGCGGGGTGAGGGGGGGTGAGGGGTCTCTGCCCTGTGTGGGGGGGGGGAGTGGGGGTTGGAATGAGGGGGAGTGAGGGGGGGTGAGGGGGGTGAGGGGTCTCTGCCCCGTGGCGAAAGCCTCGGGCCCATTAGTGACTCACGTGCCATCAGCTAAGTGACATTAATTACGCCCATTCCCACACCCATTTTTCCGCTGTCTAGTTACACCCAAATTTCCTGCAAATCTCATTAACATACACCTGAACAAATATGTTCTTAAACAAACAAAAATCAGTGTAAACAATCAGGCTGGAGTAAAGCACGAACTCGCATCGTATTTTACTTCTTTAAGTCTGAACGTTAACCTTTCAACCATCATTCAGGCACAGCGGGGGCGAAATTCGGTTGGGGGCAGTGACCGAATTATCGCCAGAGATTTAGCGCCCGGCGCGGAAGAACCGCCCCGGCCGCTAAATTCGGCTTACCGCCCCGGCGAGGAAGCGAGTGCTATCTCGGGCGCTCCACTTCCTCTCGGGGTGGTGTCGGGGGCGCAGAGCGTGGTAGCGCCGGAGTGCTACGCGGCCACCCCGCGTAGCGTTGATGCGTTTTAGCACCCCCATCCCTTCTGTTAAAGGGGAGGGACGCTGTGAGCTCTGCAGGGCCTCCGATGGCCCACACTAGCCCACCAGGGTGGCGTGGTGCCGTGGCTGCTGCCCGGCCACGGACCACTCCAAGGGCCGCCACCAAGGACCGACCTGGAAGTCGGCCAAAAAAAATAAAATGGCGGCGCGGGTCGCGGCCGCACCTCCCTGTAATTAGCGTCCCGCGAGTGGAGGTCGGCCCAGCTTGCGACCCGCGAGGCGGACACTGACACCGCCCGCGGCAGCTTCATGGGATGCAGCTGAATTTCTGCCGCGGGGCGCTAAGGGGTCGTGGCGCACAGCGATGATGTCAGCGCTGGCGGCGCAGTGGCCCGGGGCACTACCGGCTAGTGTCTGAGTAACGCCCCGCCGAATTTCTCGGGAGGCACTATCCCCGCCCGGGCGATAAGCCCTTTGCGCCCGGAAGCGCTAACATCAGGCGTAAAGCAGCGAATTTCACGGCCAGCGTTTTTAGGAACATGCAACGCTGGAAGCTTTTCAATTTTTAATGTAACTCAGTCTGATGCCATGAAAATGCGTTCACAGAAATATCAGATACAGAACAGGTCTGAGTGAGGATAAACAAATAAAATCGCTTTCAAAAAATCGCAATAAAACACCTGAAAAAATGTCTTTCTTTCCTGCAGCGTCTAAAATTTTGGGCATAATTTTACACCCGTTTTGAACCAGTGTTATTTCAGGAAATTAGCGTGTATGGCTGGGGGCGGAGCCATTATAGTGCGTTTGGGCACAGAGATTGCTGGATGGGCATTACAGAGCGAGTAGATTCTGGCGTAGCGTAGTTACGTGTGTAACACATTTACGCCCGAGTTCCCTCCATCTTTTACGGCGGATATTTGCTTTGCGTCCCGATTACACGTGTCTCTGGCCGCAACGGCACAGGAAATTCCAGACCCAACATCAGCCAGCGCTGTTTCCCCAGCTGCCTCTCTCCCTTCAAAACCCTGCTCAAAAACCTATCCACTCGACTGCGTCTTGGAATCTCTCCCCCACCCTCACCATCCAAAAACCCCCTTCCTGCCTCCTGCTCTCCGTCCTCCCCTCCGATCGGAGAAGCAATTTTTAGGGCACGATTTAAAATGCGAGTCTTTTCTTGCTCAAGGTGGTGACGTGGAGCTGTGCGGCCACCAGGTGGTGCTGGAGGCTACAGCAACAGATAAAACAGAGCTTCTGCTGGGGGGGTGGGGGCGAATCAGAGACAGGAACCAAACTGGGGGGAAGCGAGGGGAAAGTGGGGGCTTCCATCAGGGTCGGAACCGCAACAACCGCTGTAAATCAGCATGAACTTTGTGCACTTATTTCACTTGATGTTAATAGATACAAATACTTGAATTTATTTTATGAGTTCATTCACAGGTTGTGGCATTTATTGCCCACCCCCAGTTGCCCTGATTGAGTAACTTGCTCGGCTGGTTAAGAGTTAACCAGGTTGGTGTGGGACTGGAGTCACGTATAGGCCCAGACCGGGTAAGGACGGCAGGCTTCCTTCCCTGAAGGAACTGATAATCCAACAGTTTCACTTTTACTGATCTCAGCTTTTTATTTCCAGATTTTGCTTAAACTGAATTCAAATTCTCAATTTCATGTTCTCTGGATTACTAGTCCAGTAAACATAACCACTACACTACCATACCCGCTGCCTGTGGGAACAGGGCGGGTAAAGGTGACTGCAACAACTTGTATTTATATAGCGCCTTTAACGTAGTAAAATGTCCCAAGGCTTTGCACAGGAGTATTATAAGAGAAAAAAATTTGACACCGAGCCAAAAAAGGAGAAATTAGGGCAGGTAAACAATAGCTTGGTCACAGAGGGAGGTTTTAAGGAGCGTCTTAAAGGAGGAAAGAGAGGCGGAGAGGTGGGGAGGTTTAGGCCGGGAATTCCAGAGCTTAGGGCCCAGGCAACAGAAGGCACGGCCACCAATGGTTGAGCGATTATAATCAGGGATGCTCAAGAGGGCAGAATTAGAGGAGCGCAGATATCTCAGGGGGGTTGTGGGGTTGAAGGAGATTACAGAGATAGGGAGGGGCGAGGCCATGGAGGGATTTGAAAACAAGGATGAGAATTTTGAAATCGAGGCGTTGCTTAACCGGGAGCCAATGTAGAACTATTAACTCATGCACAGGGTAAACACAGACAGCTGGTTTGGCCAAATGGCCAGTTTCCATCTTTTGCCTCGCTGGGTAACACATTATCAATGTGAAATGACTCAAATCGTTTCACACAGTAAATTACTTTGAATTGCGACAGTGTCTCCCTCCCCTGCGACCTCCACCACCGTAAACATCCACTCCCTCTGCCACCGGCGTACCATGGCTTGAACCCGCAACCTCATGACCCAGAGGGGAGAGTGCACCTCACTGAGCCACGCTTGAGGAGAGAGAGGTGGAGAGGCGAAGAGGTTTAGGGAGGGAATTCCGGAGCTTAGGGCCGAGGCAGCTGAAGGCACGGCCGCCAATGGTGGAGCGATTAAAGTCAGGGCTGCGCAAGAGATATCGGAGGGTTGTAGGGCTGGTGGAGGTTATATAAGAACATAAGAACCTAAGAAATAAGAGCAGGAGTAGGCCATACGGCCCCTCGAGCCTGCTCTGCCATTCAATAAGATCATAAGAACATAAGAAATAGGAGCAGGAGTAGGCCAATCGGCCCCTCGAGCCTGCTCCACCATTCAATAAGATCATGGCTGATCATTGACCTCAACTCCACTTTCCTGCCCAATCTCCATATCCCTTGATTCCCCGAGAGTCTAAAAATCTATCCAACTCAGCCTTGAATATACTCAATGACTCAGCATTCACAGCCGTCTGGGGCAGAGAATTCCAAAGATTCACAACCCTCTGAGTGATGAAATTCCTCCTCATCTCAGTCTTAAATGGCCGACCCCTTATCCTGAGACCGTGACCCCTGGTTCTAGACTCTCCAGCCAGGGGGAAACAACCTCTCAGCATCTACCCTGTCAATCCTTTTCAGAATCTTGTATGTTTCAATGAGATCACCTCTCATTCTTCTAAACTCCAGAGAGTATCGGCCCATTCTACACAATATCTCATCATAGGACAGCCCTCTCATCCCAGGAATCAATCTAGTGAACCTTCGTTGCACCGCCTCCAAGGCAAGTATATCCTTCCTTTAATAAGGAGACCAAAACTGTGCACAGTACTCCAGGTGTGGTCTCACCACAGCCCTGTACAATTGTAGCAAGACTTCCTTACTCTTATACTCCAACTCTCTTGCAATAAAGGCCAACATGCCATTTGCCTTCCTTATTGCTTGCTGTACCTGCATGCTAGCTTTCTGTGTTTCTTGAACGAGGACACCCAAATCTCTCTGAACACCAACATTTGAAAGTTTCTCACCATTTAAAAAATATTCTGTTTTTCTATTCTTCCTACCAAAGTGAATAACCTCACATTTCCCTACATTATACTCCATCTGCCACCTTACTGCCCACTCACTTAGTCTGTCTATGTTCCTTTGCAGACTCTTTGTGTTCTCCTCACAGCTTACTGTCCCACCTAGCTTTGTATCATCAGCAAACTTGGATACATTACACTCGGTCCCTTCATCTAGGTCATTGATACAGATTGTAAATAGCTGAGGCCCCAACATTGACCCTTGCGGCACCCCACTAGTTACAGCCTGCCAACCCTGAAACAGATCCGTTACAGAGATAGTGAGCACGACACTCAACAGCACGAGCATGCCCACAGGATTCAGAGATGGCTTAAGGGGGGGGGGGCGGATGGAGATACCACACTGATACAGCAGAGGGCAGTGTCGAGAGGCGTTAACTGGGCAGAGTACGGAGGAGGTTTACTAGGAGTCACTGATTCTGGTGCCAGCAGTTCTCCCTTCCCCCTTCCCCCTGACCCCTGACCTCGGAACACTCTAAGACCCGGCACCACAGCGGAGAAGAGGGGTGTCAGAAACTGGCCTGCGCACCTGGGCAGAGGGGAGTGTGCAGCTTGCTCGGAGAGGCCAAGAAAGCAGGTTCTCACAGCGGGCCAGTGCAGCTTCACAATAAATCAACGGGACGGCAACACAAAGGGAGTGAGTTGGAGCAGGAGACGCAGACACGGAGAGACTGACAGATGTGGGGTCAGAGGTCGACTGTTGAACAAGTGCTCATTACCATTTCACCCAGCTCCACAAAGAGAGCGTAGTAAAGTGGGGATTAATTAGACCCACGTTTAAACATCCAGCAGATGCAGCAGTAAACCATTATCGCAATCAAGCTGGAATTAAGACATATTCTACCAGAACCCGCCCCGCTTAAATTCGCACACGGAATACAAACACACAAGCACAAACTCCGATCCCCTCGGTCCGTGTACAAACAGGTGATGTGCCCGTGCTAAATCCCTCCCTGTGTCGGCACCGGTTTCAAGTGAGCCACTTTGCACCCGCGGGGAGACGGAGCAGAGAGGGGGGTCTGGGGCGAGCTCGCCCCCTGTTCGAACGCGTGGGGCGGTGAGTGAGATTCCTCCCCTCTCCCCCCTCTCCCTCGGGAACAAACTCAATTCTTAACGGGGGAAAGAAAAAGAAATAGAAACCTGAAATGATTCTCATCAGCAAGGACCAATCAGAAGGTAGTTATACTGACTGGCGACTGAGGGCCGTTACAGTGACCAGTCAGGCTTCTTTTGACTGGGTGCTGTCGAAGTTACAGTCAAACACAAAGCCTGCTTGTAAGATGAATAATCTTTTACATTTTATCCTCTTACTTTGTGCGTTCCTGCCTCTCTGTAACACGATATTTAACAAAACACCAATCTCTCCCATCACCGACTTGCACCTTGTATCCCATACGGCACCTCCCAGCTCATTTCCTCTCAGTCCTCTCTCTCTCGTACTTTGTCCTAATGGAAAGAAGCAATGGCCCCAGACTCATATAAATCACGTCACTTTGTATTAGCTGAAATTAAAATTCTCCCGCTGCACTGGGCTGGATTTCCTGAAGAGGCCCCTTTCTAATATCTCCCGAATCTGTTTAAATTTCAGTAACAACATTTGTGTTGCCAAGGAAACAGAGTTGAGCGAGCTCCGATGACTTGTGGAGTTCTGGGGATTTTTTCCCAGTCGTTTTTGTTCAATCTCCGGGAGTTAAACAATTTCTTGTTGATTTTTTTTTTGGCTGCTTTTCCAAAGGAAGGATTGGCGTTTATATAACGATAGATAAACTACTCCCTCCTCGTCCTTCTTGACTTGTCTGCAGCCTTTGACACGGTTGACCACTCCATCCTTCTCCAACGCCTCTCCACCCTCGTCCAGCTGGGTGAGACTGCACTCGCCTGGTTCCATTCTTATCTATCTAATCGTAGCCAGAGAATCATCTGCAACGGCTTCTCTTCCCGCTCCCGCACTGTTACCTCTGGTGTCCCCCAAGGATCTATCCTTGGCCCCCTCCTATTTCTCATCTACATGTTGCCCCTTGGCGACATCATCCGAAAACAGAGCGTCAGTTTCCACATGTACGCTGACGGCACCCAGCTCTACCTCACTACCTCTTCTCTCGACCCCGCCACGGTCTCTAAATTGTCAGATTGCTTGTCCAACATCCAGTTCTGGATGAGCAGAAATTTTCTCCAATTAAATAATTGGGAAGACCGAAGCCATTGTTTTCGGTCCCCACCATAAACTCCGTTCCCTAGCCACTGACTCCATCCCTCTCCCTAACATCTGTCTGAGAATGAACCATACTGTTCGCAACCTTGGTGTCATATTTGACCCTGAAATGAGCTTCCGACCACATATCCGCAGCATAACTAAAACCACCTATTTCCACCTCCGTAACATCGCCCGTCTCCGCCCTTGCCTCAGTTCATCTGCTGCTGAAACCCTCATCCATGCTTTTATTACCTCTAGACTTGACTATTCCACGCACTCCTAGCTGGCCTCCCACATTCTGCCCTCTGTAAACTTGAGTTGATCCAAAACTCGGCTGCCCGTGTCCTAACTCGCACCAAGTCCCATTCACCCATCACCCCTGTGCTCGCTGACCTACATTGGCTCCCAGTTAAGCAACACCTCGATTTCAAAATTCTCATCCTTGTTTTCAAATCCCTCCATGTCCTCGCCCCTCCTGATCTCTGTAATCTCCTCCAGCCCCACAACCCCCTGAGATATCTGCGCTCCTCTAATTCTGCCCTCTTGAGCATCCCTGATTATAATCGCTCAACCATTGGTGGCCGTGCCTTCTGTTGCCTAGGCCCTAAGCTCTGGAATTCCCTCCCTAAACCTCTCCGCCTTGTGACGTTTTACTACATTAAAGGCTCTATATAAATACAAATTGTTGTTGTGGTTGTCTTATCACATCCTCAGGGCAGCCCCTTGATGACCAGTGTCCCTACATAGGCAAACACAGCAACCAATTTGTGTACAGTAAGGTCCCACAAACAGTAATAACCAGCTAATGGCTGAGAAGTTTGGGTGAGTGCATTTTGGGCGGGGGCAGGGGATGGGTTAAGAGTACAATCCCTCCGCCTGAATGCTGAGGTCTGAGGCAGCCCCGATGTCTGGGCCTCGGGCCTCAGTTCCATGAAGCAAGTGAGCGGCGGAGAGTGAGAGGCTGCTCGTCCTGGTGAAGCGCGGCTGAAGATCGGGCCGGTGCGACGCCAGCAGAGACCATCGGGTAAGTGAGGAAGGCGGGTGGGTGGGGAGCGGAGAATGGCCCACGATCTTATAATGTGGGGTGGTGAAGCCCGTCCTTGCCTGTTAGCTCTGCGTGTTGCTGGGCGAGTTAATCCCATGGCGAGTGAAGTGCTGGAGTGACCGTTTTCAAATCTCCACCGTTAAATGTTGCTGACACATGCTCCGAATGAGAGCGCAACCACCTTAAACAATATGGCGGAAATGTGCGCGCGCTCCCTGCCCACCATTTTGGAGGCTCAGGAGGTTTTTCAGCACCTGAAATATGGGCACTAAATTTGTAGGCCATTGTGTTTTGATTGAGGGAGGAATATTGGCCAGGGAACCAAGACAACTCCTCCACTCTTCTTTGAATTGTGCCATGGGATCTTTCACATCAACCTGAGCAGATGGGGCCTTGGTTTAAAGTCTCGTACCAAAAGCAGTCGGCAGTAATCTCCTCACGAGTTATCCTGTTAACTCGGGTTAACTGCAGCAGGAAACCCTATTTACACAGTTTCTGCTGAAGTTACAGTGGCTGATTCCGAGGTTCCTGGTGAGGATCTCCCGCAATGCAGCGCTCCCCGCACTACAGCACTGGGGTGTCGCCTTGGATTATGGCCTCCAGTCCTGGAGTGGGGCTTGAACCCACGACCTTGTGGGTCAAAGGTTGCGCAGACACGTGAGCGGAACTTGGGAGCAAAGTTGGTCGGGGCCCCCATTATTGTTAAAGAGGCCGGTCGCTATGTTCATTGGCAGCCCGTCATTCACGTCATCAGGAGCGCGAAGATATCTAACAGCGATTCGCGAGGTATCGTCATCCAAGTAGATGTCGCAGGAACCAGGATACCCATGGAAATCGACACTGGTGCATCCGTGAGCGTCGTACCGGAATCACTATATCGTGACAAGTTGTGTGATTATTGACTAGAGAAATCGAAGGTTGAGCTGTGAGGCTACTCAGGAGAGCAAATCCTTGTAGTAGGAAGTGTCACCATACCAGTGAAATACAAGGATCAGTGTCAGAGCTTGCCTCTCATAATAGTGGCAGGAGTCAAGCCTGCCTTGATAGGTAGAATTGGTTGGGATCACTGAAGCTGGATTGGAAGGAGATTTTTTGGGTGGAAGCGAAATTTGCATCGAAAGATGATGTCATCAAGCAGTAGCCGAAGGTGTTCAGCGAAACGGGCAGTCCGATCCAAGACTTCAAGGCGAGTGTCAGAGTGCAGAAGGACACAAGACCAGTTTACTGCAAGCCATGTCCCGTACCATACGCACTCAAGGAGAAAGTTGAGCAAGAACTCAGAAGACTAGAAACTGAGAACATTATCTCTAAGGTAGATCTGAGTAATTGGGCTACACCCATTGTTGTTGGACCTAGGTCAGATGGTAAGGTAAGGTTGTGTGGTGATTATAAGGTAACCGTAAACCAGGTTCGAGAGTGTAATCTACCCAATATGTTGCCAAATGTAGAAAATTTGTTCACAGGTGGCCAGATCTTTTCGAAGTTAGATCTAACAAACGCCTACAACTTGAGTTAGATGAAGAGTCCAAGTCATGCTTGACTATAAATACTCACCGAGGCCTATATCAGTTCAATAGGCTACTATTTGAAGTGTCTTCTGCCCCCGACATATTCCAGGGGGTGAGGAACCAAATTTTGCAAGGGATTGAAGGGGTAGTGTGTTATTTGGATGACAGACTCATTTCAGCACCAAACAGGTAAATCCATGATGAGGTGTTGAATGAAGTGCTCAAACGGCTAGAGAAGCACGGAGTATGAGTGACAGCTCACAAATGTGAATTGTTTCAAAACTCAGTGGAGTACTTAGGGCACAGAGTAGACAAAGATGGTTTACATCCAACAAAGGGAAAGCTGGATGCAATCAGAATGCACCCACTCCCAAGAATGTCTCTGAACTTCAGTCATTTTTGGGTCTTTTGAATTATTACAGAAAGTTCCTCCCAAACTTGGCTACATTGTTACATCCACTGAATGAGCTGTTGAGAAAACAGGTCCCTTGGAAGTGGCCAAAAGAATGCGACACAGCATTCAAAGAGTGTAAAAGCCAGTTAGTAGAGAGTACCATGTTAGTTCACTATGATGTATCTAAGGAGATCAAGCTAGCGTGTGATGCCTCTCCGTACGGAGTTGGGGCAGTGATCTCTCATGTACTAGTTAGTGGGGAGGAGAGACCAATTGCTTTTGCTTCACGCACTCTCAGTGCCAGTGAGCGGAATTATGCGCAGATCGAAAGGGAAGCTTTGTCATTGATTTTTTGGGGTCAAGAAGTTTCACAAATACTTGTTTGGTCGTAAGTTTACCATAGTTACTGACCATAAGTCCCTGACAGCAATCCTCCATCCAAAGTCCCCAGTTCCAACCTTAGCTGCAGTCCGAATGCAGAGATGGGCTTTGATTTTGTCAGCGTATACGTATGACATTGAGTACAGACGATCAGCTGATCACAGTAATGCTGATGCTATGTCCAGGTTGCCATCCCCATCACAAGTTACACCCAATAAGGAAGAAGTGTTCTATTTCTCATACATTGATGAGCTGCCAGTCACAGCTGAAGAGATTGGTAGGGCAACCAAACGTGACCCAATTATGTCAAAGGTGTATGATTACATAGCAAATGGATGGCCAAACCAGGTATCAGAGGAAGATATCCATCCATACTTTGTTCGTAGGAATGAATTGTCAGTGGATAAAGATTGTATCATGTGGGGAGCAAGAGTGGTTATCCCAAATAGGTTCAGGGCTAAATTGTTAGGAGATCTTCATGACCAGCACCTAGGAATGTACTTGACCAAGAGCTTTGCACTCAGTTACTTATGGTGGCCAGGTTTAGATAAAGAGATAGAGTACATAGTCAGTCAGTGTACAACATGTCAATCGGTGAGCAAGAAACTGCCATCAGTAACATTACAGCCATGGAAATGGCCTCCCAGAGTGTGGCAAAGGTTACACGTAGATTTTGTTGAATTAGAAAGACAGCAATTGCTCATAGTGATAGATGTGGAAGGAGTTGAAAGCTGGGATGATTCAATTTATTCTGATGAGTCAGATAGTCTTATTACAAGTAGAGTACCAGTAGCAAATCCGACATCAGACGTACCAGAAACAAGTCCAAGACAAAGTCAGAATTTAAGTCTGAGCCCGAGTCAGGCAGACAAACAGTGTGAAAGTGTAGAGAGTCCAAATGTAGATCAAGATCAGCCCTTGGAGAAAAATTCTCCACAGGCTCAGCCTGGAATGAGTCAAAGTCCTTCAACAAGATCTGAAAGTTCTGTTCAAGAAAGAAGGTATCCTCTTCGAAACAGAAAACCAGTAGTTAAGTTTAATCTGTAAATATGGAAAATAAGTTCATATTTTTTGTTTGTGTTATAGAATTCTATAGTAGAATTTGGAAACATAAAATTGGTTCCATTTGAGAAATGTATACCAACCAAGAGTTGTGTAAACCATGCAAGTCATGTACAATGATTATTTGCTATGATTAACTTCTTCAATAAGGAGGGAGAAGTGTAATAGAGCCACCATGTGGATGACTGATGTATATAATAATAAAGCCTTATGCAGTACAGTTCTTACCGGAAGCCATGTTGTGCTGTTGTATATATATGCTGTGTCTCAAGATATTACAAGTGTCACATTGCTGAGTGTGGGACCTAGCAGTGCACAAACTGGCTGCTGCGTTTGCTACATTACAACACTTCAAAAAAGTGCTTCATTGGCTGTAAAGCACTTTGGGACGTCCTGAGGATGTGAAAGGCGCTATAGAAATGCAAGCTCTTCCTTCTTTCTTTTCTCTTGTCACAAGACAGGAGGAATGGTATCCCGATAGAATCGGAGGAGCGGGGGGGGGGGGAGGTGGCGGGGAGAAGGTCCATTCCCATCCTCTCTCAACTGGGCCATGCTGATTCCTTTACAGGTCAGTGCTTGCTGGGAGATGTTGGAGGTGAGGCTGGGATGAGAGCTGATTTACAGCCAAAGGGGTCGATCTTTAACTGCCTAGTGTTAATACGATGGCAGCGGCCTCAAAATGGTGCTGGAACCCGGTTACCACCGGCGATGCGGCCTACGCCATTTTGAGAGGGCCTCCCACTGGGTGTCCAAAGCGTCTGCCCGTTTCAGGTGATAGGCTGCTTTTAATATGGAAATCAGGCCCTTATGACGTAAGTAGGACCTCGATTGCCATTTTAAGTTTGAGATTGTGTGCGCCGCGCTCGCTCGGACTAGTTCCACGGGCGATGGAGCCGATTACAATGGGAAGTGTCGAATTAGGTTGGCAGGTCCCGGAGGAGCAGCAGTGACCGACTCCCGCTCCTCGCCATTAGAAGCTGTGCACTCCCAAGGAGAAGCATACAGGCCAGCGTAGCAAACTAACGGAAGCTGAGCAGCACCTCCAACAACAGCGAACAACTCAAACATGGCCCTGACCTGCGGAAAGAAGTTACACGCGCTTTGTAACCTTGGCAACAGGGACACAGAGCATTCCAGCACTTGTATTGAAGGATAAACTAATATCAGGACATGAAAGGATGGTGAAGGTGTAAAATCATTAACTGAAACACTTATGCATTATGGTTAACTATAAACATTTTCACATTTCAGGTACATTTTTATCAATAAATGAAGAAGTCAAACAATTGGATCATCAGAGCTCAAACAGACGATTAGTTACTTAAATGTTTTGATCAGTCACTCACCCGCAAACAACACACCACATCTCAGTTAGCAGAGACATTGTACCAGATCCAACCCCCTGAACCCTCTCACACACACTGTACCCCATCCAACCCCCGAACCCTC